>OZ010716.1:16500979-16728525 GCA_963932345.1 Ophion ventricosus | reverse complement strand
CGAGATGTTATTCGCCTCCTAACCTCCTAAAGCTTTTCCTCGCTATACGGGGAACAAACGCTATAGGAACGTATCGCTGCTCGTAATTACGAAAGCGTGTTCGCTTTTAGCAGCTGCATAACGATATTGCTCTTATCTCGATAGGGCAATGGGACAAAACGTGGCACTTACCGCGGACGGCTGGTTGACTGAATTTTTGTTGGTGAAATTTATCGTCTGTTGACGGACATGAACGGTCTTTAGTTTCATTTGTCCGCGAGGCTCTTGGCCTAGAAAATGAGTCATTTGCACGATTATTTATAAGCGGTTCGGAAAACGTCAGGTTTAATTTTCAATCGAACTAAGGGGCCAGTCCACTTTGGAGCCACGAAAAAAAAGGCTATTTTCGCGATTTTTTTTTTTTGAGGATTTTATAAAAGATATGAATATAAAAGTTGTTGGGCTTGATAAATAAAGTCTTGAAATACATTTTAAAAAAATTTCCATTCATTTTTATTCATTTTTAAATACAAAAACTATAGTTTAACGTAACGCCTCAAAAATAGGTGGGCTAGGTAGCTCCATCACAACTCGGCAACGGCTTGTCTGAAACAAAAAAATCAAAGTCCATTAGATTCAGTATGACACCAGCTACAAAATGACCCTCGGGTATAAAGTTTTATCGAAAAATAAAAAAAATGGCAGATGAAAAACGAAAAAAGTAAAAAAAAACGCGTTTTTTTTCGCAGTTTTTCGCAACAAAAAAAGAGTAAAAATCAAAATTTTAAAACCATCGAGGGGTCATCTTGTTGCGAATCATGTTTACAATATGTGATTCAAATTTCAAGAGAATCGGTTTATTAGTTTTAGAGATACGATGGAGCTAGATTTTGAAAACGTTGTTTCGAGAAAAACGCGTTTGAAGTTTATACCATGAAAAACTCTTACCTAAACTCAATTGGCAATTCCTGCACCGTACAAAATCCCTTCTGATTGCTCATCATCGTCGATTTCTTCAAGTCTTGCTTGCTTTCCTTTGGTTCTGGTCTCTTTTGAGCACTCAGAACTGCGGCGGTTTGCAGAGCGAACACGCTCAGGTAGACGAAATGAGGTCCTGACGTTCAGGTAAAAAAAATACTTAGAGAGCTCAGATTTTCATAAAATGTTGACACAATATTTCTGAATGTATGTACTTTCGAAAAAAGTTTTGAAAAATCGTTTTTTTCAAATTTTCAAAGTGGACTGGCCCCTTAAGGCCTTATGCCACTCTAGAGTCCAAAAAAGGGCATATTTCGTGATTTTTTTCCACCGAAACCATAAAATAAATCGGAATCACAAAATAGGGGTTTTATTATACACGTAATTGACTATACAAAATAATTTTTTCACTGCGATACATGTCAAAATGGCGACTGTGCAGCATTTTTCCGATGACGTCTTTATTTCTGGAAGGTCAACGGCCGGACCAACAGCTCCTATAATTTTTCAGTCATGATGAGACACTAAAGTTTTTTCCATTATATATAAGAATAGCTATAGAAGTACGTAGGATTTTTTGATATATTGTTTTTTGTTAAAATGGCGCATTTCTAAAACAAAAAGTATAAAATGCCATGAGAAAATCGTCAGAAAATTGTTTATAAAAACGGAACTGTGCAATATAATTAAAGAATTCCACATAGTGCCTCAGAAAATGTAATTCTAAATATACAGTTAAAATTTCAAGTGAATCGGTTGAAATTTATTTGAGTTATGAGTCCGACCGACTTGAAAAATGTAGTTTTGAGATAAACGCGTTTAAAGTTAGAAGAAAGTCACGACATGAATCAAAAGGGGTTGCGCTAGAATTCGAAAATCGAGTACTTAGAGATTTTTCACACCCATAATGTTTTGGAATATAATTTTATAGGTACTAAGGTACATTTTTAACAAAAAAAAATTGATTTTTTGGAAAATCCTAGAGTGGCCTAAGGCCTTAAGAAGTTTCGGGACAGCTTATCTTTAGGGGGAATCAGGAGAGGAATTATATTGTTCTTGAGCAGGGCGCCAACTTCTGATATTTCGTTCGGAAACGACATAATAACTGTAATAAATTTCGCGTTTTGTATTTAAGGTAGTAGTCTCGCCAAGGCGTTTTTCTATAGGTTTTTTTTTTATTTTGGGGACTCATTCAAGACACTATTAAATGATTACCTGCAAAGTTTCAAAAGGATTCACCGTTGTGTTTTCGACATATTGGCAATAAAATATTTCACAGTTTTACGAGTGTTCTTATGGGGAGCAGTGGAAAATTTCACATTTCACGCAATAACTTCGAAACTTTTCTGCAGATTTTTTTTTATTCTCAATTACAGAGGAACATATGACGAAGTGGGTAAAAAAGAATGATGAATTTTGGCCGTCTAGTTTGAGAGATATAGCGATTTAAATTAAGCAATGCCTAGCGACACTAGCGCCACGAAGCGATCGGAGCAGACTAGAACTAGATTACAGTAGTGCGTGCATATCCGTATACGCAGAGTATCTACGTATTAGTAGCCGGCATGGATAGTCTGATACAAAAGTGAGGCTTAGATAAACATTATATTAGACGTTTTCATCATTACTTTGTAAGTTTTTACATCCCGATAGGATGTACAATATAAATTATAAGAATATTTCGCAGTTCTTCGAAGCTTTCATCGATTTAGCGGTGAATAAACTTTTCAACGTGGCTGTGGCGAGACTACTACCTTAAGATTCTTATTATTTTTACACGAGCGTATTAATAACATCTTTAAAATATTATATCATTTAAAATGATATAACATTTATTAAACGTATTTTTCGACTATTTTATATTAAAGAAAATTTGATGAATTTGCCGACAGCGCACTGTTTGTATTGCGAGTTTGCGAGAGAAGAAGAAAAATACATTTCTTCATCAAGGAGATTGCCCAATTGGGTCATTAAATGATTTTTTTTGTGTGATACGAGTCTTCTGTCAGCGATGGCAACGACGAAATCGTATAAGCCTTGTTTTATTTCTCTTTGTATAAATACGACGGAAAGTGCCCCTAATAGGTATGTCTGAATGTGTCACAAGACACAAAACGTCGAAATCTGTGGTTCGATGCAGCACGACGTGTCAACCCGAAATCATCGTTCACTTATTTTTGCTGTGAATACCACTTTGATGTCAGTGTAAACGTGTTATAACATAAACTGTATTGAAATATCTTTTTTTAATACGTCTTTTTCAAAATGCTTATGATACGTAACCGCAATAACTGACACAATTTATCAAGCCTCTCCTAACCTAAAAATGTTCAGTTATTCACGGTCGGTAAATTACTCGAATTTGCTTTCACAAATCCACTTTCACACATCGTTGCACGAAAATTAAACTGTATTCCGACTTTTTCAGAATGCTCGAGATTTTTCGATGTAAAATGACACAAAATTTTTCTTTTGTGTACACTCGCGTGTAAGCCGTATAACCTATTCGGTCGCGTTCGAGCGGTGACGTCACAAGCGCTGATGGCCGATAGCGTGACATTTCGCGCCAACATCTACAATTTGAATTATCGTCATATTCAAACAATTAATAATTATCTTTAGAATTATTTCAAAGAAAAACCCCTTTAACATTCGGTTTTAATATCACAAAAGATGAATTCGAAAAAAAAAATCGACCATTTCTTTTTTAACAAATCAATTATCGCGTAATGCTAAGAATTTGCTGATATTTATTGAGGATATTTGCGAACAGGTGTTACGACACCGTGAAAAAATGTCAAGTCATTCGTCTGCATGATTGTTGCGCAATTAATTATTGAATTTAGGCTCTTATACACGGACGACATAGCAACAGCTATACGAAAATTCTAATACGACTCTCGTAACACAATGAAAATCTTAAGAATTGAATACAAATAGGCGGAAAAAATTCTTGACATTTTTATGAATAATTTCAACGAAGAATGAAGCGTTTTGTCTGCCTCGTTATTGAGATATTCTTTAAATGAAACTGAACATTTTAGCTGATTTGCGTAAATCGATAAAGCACGCTGCGACACGTGGCAACGTTGCTGTCAAATCGGCCATCTTGAATAGACGCTGTAGCCGGTTCATTTCATTTTCGGGTGACATGATTTTCATAATGTACTGATGTGAGTCGTTTGATAGTTTTTTTTAATAACATTTTTACCATTTCTTCACAGTATTTCGTGCATAAAACTGCCGATCAGTGATGAGTGCAAGCAGCATCTCCTTATGTTAAAAAGTGTTATTTCAATTGTGAATTTTATGGAAACGGTATAGACGACCGATTCAAAATTTGGAGGGTGCTTTAAGTATATGACGAAGAATCTACTGTATGTATACATTATAATCGAATGGTAACATTTCGTCACTTGTCCCGAAACTCCTTAAGGTGGTAGTCTCGCCACAGTCACGTTGAAAAGTTTATTCTCCGCTCAATCGATGAAAGCTTCGAAATATTGCGATATATCCTTACAATGTAGGTTGTACATCTTATCGAGATGTAAAAATTTATAAAGTAATGATGAAAACGTCTAATACAATGTTTACCTAAAACTTACTTTTGTATCAGACTAACCACTCCGGCTACTAGTTCATAGATACTCTGCGTATACGAATATGCGCACACTACTGTGTAATCTAGTTCTAGCCTGCTCCAGTCGCGTCGTGGCGCTAGCGTCGCTAGACATTGCTTAATTTAAATCGCTATATCTCTGAAACTAGACGGTTAAAATTCATGTTTTTTTTTTACCCACTTCGGCCTATGTTCCTCTGTAATTGAGAATAATTAAAAAAAAAATCGGTAGAAAAGTTTCGAAGTTATTGCGTGAAATGTGAAATTGTCCACTGCTCCCCATAAGATCACGTGTAAAACCATGAAATCTTTGATTGCCAATATCTCGAAAACGGAACGGAGAATCCTTTTGAAATTTTGCAGGTAATCATTTAATAGTGTCCTGAATGAGTCCTCAAAATAAATTTTAAAAAAACTATAGAAAAACGCCTTGGCCAGATTACTGCAGGATCATTTAAGGCCGTCTTCTAGTCTAGAGGGCCAAAATTTGGGGATTTTTCAACATGCGATTAAAAAAAAAAACAAAAAATATTTCCGTATCTATCTTTTTACCACATATTTATTCATCCTTTGACATTGTATTAAAAAAATTGGCGAAAAAAAAAATCCATAATTCTGGTAGATGCAGGCTGGTAAAGTGGGGGTGGAAAAAAAACGGCCTCTCCTGGTTGACATGATTCCATCCCTCCTGGTCATCTGAAAAGAAAAATAGATTCTTAATTAGTAAGGATGTCATTATAGCCCCTACCTCAGGCAAAAAAAAATCGCAAAATGGCGGCTGTTTACAAAAAAAGGTCATTTTTTGCCGTTTTTTTTCACGATTGTTGATTTTTTTTAAATAATTAGTAACAAAATTTCGCGATAAATCTGGTAGGGGCGATAGAGGGGTGTATAGATAAGGTTCACAAAAAATTTCAAGTAAATCGGTTCATTACAACTTGAGATATCATGTCAACCGTCTCGAAAAAAGTAGTTTTGAAGAAAAACGCGTTTAAAGATTCGATTACAGTTTCAGGCAGTCTAAGTCATATAATGGTACATATACTTACATTTCGTTAATCGGCGATTCCTGGTCCATAAAAGTGGACCTCAGGTAGTCAAGAAACGTGAATATCACGAAGGGTAGGGCCTCAGGTAGTCGAGCAGACGGAACCGTCTATTGTTCGATTCGGTCCGGCAGCGCCGGTTAAGTTTCCACCTCACTAATTACAGCTGTAACTCCGTTAATATTTGGAATTTCCAAATTTCCTTTGGAGTGTATATTCTTGAAATACTAAACATTGAAAATATGCAAACAAAAAAACATCGATTTTTTTCAAAATTCTAGACTACAAAACGGCCTTAATAGTGTCCTGAACGAGTCCTCAAAATTGAAAAAAAATTCTATAGAAAAACGCCTTCGCGAGACTTCTACCTTAAGGTCAACATAACCTCACAAATGTTCGCTCACAGCGTTCTCGTCGATGGATACATTTTTCAAAACAACCAAAGCATCAGGCTCTGTAAAATTCACTAATGCAGAGGTTGACGATTTTCTTTTTCTCTCAATATTATTCATCCCTGAGAAATCTCCGTTCGAAGGTTTCAGCCATCTTCCTCGTACTCCTATGTTACGTCACATCCTTGTATGTCGTCTGCTGCTTTGTTTTTCCTAAAAACAACTTACCCATCTATGAGCAAACTCGGTTCGGAAGTTTGTGAGGTTATGTTGATCTTGTACCTGCGCCCTCATCAACAATTATAAATATTCTTCAGTTCGCGCGGAAAAGCTTCTCTTTCTTGAGAAAAATAGTAATCGTCGATCTAGTAATCTGCGACGAGGAGGAGACAATGAAAATGAATGACGCGCAAGTAACGACGAGAATAAACGAAACTTACTCGCTAGCGCGTATAAGAACGCGTTGCATAAGTAAACGAGGTATCGGATTGATCGGATCCCCAACCGAATAATATTCAAATAGCTCTATTTCAATACCGGGAAAAAAACGTCCTACAATAAAGTGTAATTGTCCATGTCAAAATTTGACGCGTGAACATAACCTGTAAAATGCATTCGAACGTAGCAAATTTGGCGTTATAATTTCACGGTGTACTGTACATTTGCGAACGATTTCATTCTGGCATGCATTTCAGAGATGTCAATCCATTGTCGGGCTGTCGTTCTCACGTAACAAATCGGTATATTCATCTAATTGCAAAATACGAATGACAATGAATAAGAGAGAACAGTCGCTGTTCTCTCTTATTCATTAGAAATGGCGCTAAGACTCTTTTGACTTTGGATTAATTTATGCAGCCCGAGGCATCCTTAATCCCGCTTGTCTTTTTGTGCATTGAAAAACGCAAATATCAGTGAGCGTTATCTATAGCCGACGAAAAAGATGAAGCTATGATCTAGTAATCGAGTACGGGCGTATGGTTGAAATAAAACGACTGTATGGTTTGTATGAGAAAATGTGGCAAAGTTTTTCCGTAAATTAGTTTAGCTCTTCAGAAAGCCGGCAATTGGCTACGATACTCAATTCAAACAACTTTAGTCAACTTTGTTTTTTTTTTGCATAACTTCAACCTGCACTGTTTATCAAAATTTCACCTGCATTTTCAATTCGCTACCTGTTGAATTTATTCTGTGCCATTTATCGCAAAATCCGATCGATGCTTCGCATCGTTATCTTCGTCATGATTCCAATTTTCCTGAGCTCGAAAAATATCTAATCGGTGCGACAATTATCTAGGCCTACGATAACACCTTTTTACGATAACTGAACTCAATGACAGGCAAAAAAGGAAGTAAACAACGATTGTTTCAGGGGCGAAACATGGCTCTGCTGACGATTAATTCGAAAAAGTGGGTATCCCACCTGCCCTCTCCACTCCCGGATGACAGACCTATCACCGCTATCAACGTTGTCGAGGACATCGACAAGTGTCCTGCAGATTTTAGCGTCGTGAGTAATATCCGTTACATTAGCGCTCAACAGGTTTTGCGACTCTAGTGGCATTGTAATTTTTTAAAGCTATTATTGGATCAGTCGATTCGTCAATTTGCATAAGAGTGAGAGGGATTCGAAATTTGGTTACCCGCCTACGATTACACCTGAAATCTCATCGAACATCTCCACTACGTAGTTCATTGGCTAAACATAGTTTTTTTTCTTATTTCTGAAGTCAAATTAACGCAGTAGGCTTTCGATGATGTTGAAGTTTGGATAGTTTGCAAAAATAATTCTTTTTAATTGTTCAAATTTTTTCCTGGCTGTTTTAGGGTGTAAATAACTCAAACGTTTTTGCATATTTTTATTAGATACCCACGACCTCAATTTTCCAAGCAAAGGTTTTGTATAGTGATAATAAAAAAATATTTTTTTTAAAAACAAGCTTCTATTTAATGTATTGAAAAGTAGAAAATTTTTTTCTTACCAAGTCACCTATATGTAACTATAAATAAAAGTTTGAGGTGCTCAAAATTCAGACATATAATCTTCAATTGAAAATTTAAAAAGTTGAGCAACCCAAGCTTTTATTTATAGTCACATATAGGCGACTCCGTAAGAAAAAATATTTTCTACTATTCAGTACATTAAATAAAAGCTTGTTTTTAAAAAATGATTTTTTTACATATAATTTTTTTTTTTTTTTTTTTTTTTTAAGTTGAACCATGCATTGTCACCTCTTAGATGCATGTTTGCAAAATTTCAGAGCTATAAGTAGTCGGGAAGTGGGTGAAATATCGATTTTCCGTTTTGCATCTCACAACAAGTGAAGTTAAATAAAAGCTTGTAAAAATAAAGATGGTATCGAAGTTTGCATCGTTGAAATCTAACGAATTTTTTTTTTCGTATTCCCGTATTTTTTTTTTCGGTACATTTAGGCTATGAAAGTCACTGAAACATTTTTAAGAATTCTTAATTGCAATGCGTAACCAAAAGATAAAAAAAAAAGTTGGATAATAATGAAAATAAGGAAATGAAAAAATCTCGAAGATTTTTTGTTGTATCCAGACGATGTAAATTTCAACACCATAAATAAAGAGATAAAAAAATCGTTGCATTACAATAACGCAAACTTCAACGTTATGGCTTTTGATTCTTATTGACACATTCGTATTTTAGATACATTTTATTAGTAATTTTAGATAAAATTTTTAGATATCGTTGATATAAGAATGCAAAATATACCTATAGATTTTCTATAATAATATAATTATAATATTTTCTATGAGAATATATTTATAATATAGTTTTACTGCGTGTATTCTGTCGAGCCACGGCGTTCTCGCAACTTCAAACGTTTGTGAGTTTACAGACCCTGCTAATATCCTATTATTCGTATATCTCCAATCTCATGAATATTTTTCATCCGCACTGGAATATCTCAACCCTTTGAGGGTACTAAGCGTCATTCTGGCCGCAACATTTTTTCGCGCAGCTTCAAATTCAATCACAGTTTCTGAAGAATTACTTTTTTCTAAATTAATCATGCAGTCTCAAACTTAAATGAATTTGCTCCAAAAACGTCTTTAGATTTTATTTCAAAAGTACAGTTTTCAGGATATTTTGAGCTGAAAACTGCTCAGGGTCAACTTGGCTCTGCATTTCGAAAATGTTTGTATTCATTGCCGATTTAACGAAATATCTCGCTGCACAGGTTTCCAAAACGTACGATCAGGACATCGACGCGGATTTGTGGCGAGAGAGCGGCCTCTTCATCAAGAAAAAAGGAAGATACATCTGTATTTCGAAAACCATTGGACTCCTCAATCACGTTGTACAGGATATAGTAGTAATAAACGAGCGGGACTCGCCACCCGATGGCTTTACCATGATCAATCAAACTTTGGACACAGGTGAGTTATGATGTTGTAGTTTGCATCGTTCGAATGCAACGAAAGTTTCGTATAGCCCAATTGTGTTTTTCCCAAAATTATGCCTCCACCACAATAACCCAAACATTTTTTTCAGTATCCTCATTAAAGATCTTCAGCCTAAATATGTAAGAGAAAATTTTGGATGATAATAAAAATGAGGAAATAAAAATTAAAAGAAAACTGAATTTTCGTTCCATTCCAACGATGCAAACTTTAGCATCGTGGTGAGTTAGGTACGCTGGAAAAACTGTCGGTCTTATTTCCACCGAACCGTCGTCAGTGGAAAATATCGATGGACAGTGAAAAAAGTCGAAAAAACGCGACCCATTTCGAACGTACATTGACAAAAACCGACTTTCGATGACAAAAATGATGAAAAGTTGGTAAAGGGACCGTTTAAATAGAAGATCGGGTTGACGAAGGGTCAAAATGATCATTAACGAGTTCGTCGAAGAAAGATCATTGTAAGGAATAGTTAGCAATCTTTGTTCATCATTTAACGGGGCATTTTAATCTAGAAGTCTAAATTTCGGGGCGTTTTCTCGGGCTTGAGAAAAATAAAACAAAAAATATTTTTCGTATCAATTTTTTAGTCTTTTTATTGATGTTTCAAAAACTTGCACAAAAAATTCGGTAGATTCCGTAACGGCAATAAAAACAGGGAGTAATGGAATGTTTGAAGAAAATATTAATGATAAAACGTTGTAAAACGTGACTAGCAGAAGAATTTTTCGTAATTGCGACTTTTTAAAGATCATGCGAAAATGTCTAAGTCTACAAAATTTGTCCCAAATTGTTCCCATTAGTTCATCGTTGGGTATAATAAGTGATTGTAACTTATTTTTATTAAGCGCCACTGTAGCCCACAAAATACGGCTCTTCGCGAAAGGAACACCCGAAGAGTCTATACTTTTAAAAAATCCTGAAAAAAAAATCGATTTTCTCATATTTTCAGACTAGAATACCTTAAAACAAAATTGTTGATTTTTTCGAATGAATACTGATTTTCTACATTTCGATTTTTTTTTTTTTTTCGATATAAATTTATTGAAGTCAACCCAAACAAACTTATTTCTCTCCATGTGAGTGAGTCTTAAATCGCTGTTATCGAATTTGCAGAGCAACGGGCCTGGAGAAAGAAGAAAGTATGCTACAAGCTCAGCAACAGAGGAACGTGCTCAAAAGCTGTCACAGATATAATCGTATGCAGCCGCTTCAAGAAAGCACCCGCCGGCTTTACGTACGCCGGGTGAGTGAAATTTCGTGCTTTAGCGGCACAACGATTGTTCCTTAAGGCGATGTGAAAGCCTGTTCGGTCGGTAAGAATTCCGTCGCGTACTTTACTTCAAGACGTTCGACATTACGAGACAAAAAAAAACCTGACATTGTTCTTCTTTCAAGGAAGCTCGACTTTCACCGATGAATGTTGTAGTGATACTGATTTGGTGATTTCTTCCGCGGTTAATATTCCCTCGCTGACATTTTTACGGCATTTATGACAAAAAAATGCCAGCTCGATTCACGCTTCTTTATAGGAAACTGTGCAAAACTTTTATACATTTTAATATTCTGCTTTCGATAACAATGTAGTGAAACTTACGAAAACGTTGACATAGAACTTTTATTTAGCATAACTTCGGCGAAAAAATCGTTGAACCGATATAAAAACCGGTAAATTGTTTTTCGGGTTTGATAAAAACTAAAACAAAAAATAATTTCAGTATCCACATCGTACTCTTTTTCTTGATGTTTCGAGAATTTGCAAAAAAAATTGTGCAAACATTTTTTTTAAATAGGAGTAGTAATAGGCCTTTAAATATGGCCGTGAAAAAAAAGGTTTGCGGCTATTGACATTATTTTCAAGTTCCCATTTATCTGAAACAGAAATAAAACCACTTTTCTTGATATTCTTTGATAAGAATGTCATTATGGGAGGTACTAAAGAATGTTTTTTTAAAATGGTGTCCGTCTGAAAAAAAGTTAATTTTTCGTCCTATTTTTCTCAAAGTTTTGAATTTTTATTAAATAAAAATAATAATTTTGAATAATGAATTTGAAGTCAATCGTTTGAATACAACTCGAAATTTTGTGTCAACCAGGTTGAGAAAAGTTATTTCGAGAAAAAGCGTTTAAAGTTTTTAGTGAAATTTCACACAACTGCAACTATCTAAGTGGTATAATGGCATGTTATACTTACGTTACATTAATTCGGCCATTCTTGCCTCGTATTGTGTGCCTTCCTCGACTTCGAAATAATGATTTTCTGAAGCTCGTTCTTCCCTGCGAGCAGTTCTAGTTTCCTTAGAAACTTCTGATTGTCCAATTCGCGCCGGTGCGGCCTCTGAAATCTGCTATACTTAAATCGCTATAATTTTGTTAATATTGGGAATTTCGAAATTTCCTGTTGAAGGCATATTCTTAAGGGAAGAAACCCCTTTAGACGCCCGAAAATGAACCATTTTTTGTGAATTTTTTTGAGGGTCATGAAATAATCGCATTCTTTTTTTAAATTGTAATGTGATTTTATTATAGGTTTAAAGAGCTCAAAAACATTTTTTTTTTACAAAAGACAATGGCGACGTTATAGCCTTTTTCCCCAGGCGTCTTTCCTGTGCCACAAAAATTCGCTGTTCATCCGAAACAGAAAACAAAAATATTTTTCGATTACTGACACATGTAGGGAAAGGATAAACGTATAAAATTATTTAAAAAAGTATAAAATTAAAAATTACGTAGGCTTTTTAACCAAAAGTTCAAATTTTCGACCATTTTTTCGACAATTTTTGCCGCAAAAAGATTCTTTATGTACGCGATATCCTTCAAACTTTAGGTTTATCCTTCCGGTAATATCATTGACAGAAACCTCTCAAAATTTCAGCGTGATCGATCAATAACTATTTGACCTACAGTGTGAGCAGTTTTTGAAAATGTAGTCTCGAGATAATCATGTTTAAAGTTTCAATACGATAAAACTATAAATTTTAGTGATTTACCGATCAATCAGAGATTCCAGGCCTATACCCTTCAACTTCCTCGAAAAGCTGATTTTCTTCCAATTGCTGCTGCTTTCGGGCTGTACGAGCTGCTTTTGTCGAGGAAAGGCTCATTCGGTTTTGCCTCTCTATCCGTGCCTCGTCGGAGTTTTCGGCGAAACCTTTGGCGTACGTCCCAAAAATTATGTCCAACGCATTCATAATTCTTAGAATGGAGGAATATTCTTCATTAAACACCCCAGCAGCAATATAGGCTGCGATTTCAACGATTTTGAGCCCAGAATGGAGGTGTTTTGGAGCTAATCGCCAAACTGTTGCGATGGAACTCTCGTTCGCGTTTTGGGTATGGCCACCCAAGCATCTTCCGAGTAAATCTTCCCCCGAAAAATCTTTGTAAATTGATAAGAGATGCTGCTTCATCTCTTCACCAAGTAACGGAGTTACCTGGCTCGCTAGTTCGCGGTATGCGGTCTCGGCGCTCTCCACTATGAGCTATAACTCCGAAAATTCATATTTCCATTTTTTCTTTTAACAGTATCTTCTTAATATATTAGAGTTTCTAATTATGTAAAAAAATCGATGTTTTGAAAATTCTAAAGGGTTTTCTCCCCTTAAGAGTATATACTTCAAGAAAATGCAAAATAAAACTTGACTTTTTCAAATTGCTAGACTAGAATACCCCCTTAAAGTTCATCGGTGAAACGCTCGAACCTCCTTTAGAACGCAAAGTGAAACTTCTTTTTTTCCTCGAAATGTTAGCGATCAGCAGTCCAGGTATTGGCTAAGACAAGGACTGCTTGATACGGGAGATTACCGAAACAGTATACCGAGCGCGTTTTCGCTACTGCCGACACTTAGAAAAAAAAAACGTACTTAATCGCTATTTCTATGTTTAATCGAAATTGCAGGGAAATCAACGGTGTGATAGTCTGCTACAAAACTAGCCAAGTCACTAACGGAGACACGAGTTCGCAACCGTACGAGAATATAAAGTGAGTCTCAGCTTTTTTACAGCAATTTCCTTTAGCTAGTGCATGCACAGTGACCAATCAATGAAACTATGCAAATTTTGAGTATCGAAAAAAATTGTAATATGACAGTATATGACTTTGTATGTGCATTAAATTACTTGATTCTATTTGCAATTTGTAAAATATCGAGACACGATCGATCCTGACTCACATTGATCCAGTGGAAGAAAAACTTGACGGGTAAACGTAATCGGTAATATGTATTTAAGGGTAATAAATAATTTGTCGCTATATAACTTCATGTTCTAATATAAATTTGCAATTGATTTATTCCTACACGGATTTCACTGTGTTTTCGGACTGTCATTTTCACGCAACGACTTGGTATGACTAATAAATCTGTGCTCCGGAAATTCCTAGCGTCGCTATCATGGTTCAGGGGGAGTCTCGCTCGCAGTTCAATCGTTGCTGTTAACTACCAAATTCTCATTAAGGAGTTTCGGGACACTTAACGAAATGGTACCATTTGATTCAAATTTATACAGTCAATTCTTTGTCATATACTGAATGTACCCTTCAAATTTTAAATCGCTTTCTATAAAATTGACAATGGAAGAAACACTTTTCAACATAGAGATTTGACAGTTTTAGCATTGAAAATGCTTTTAAAAATGCTATTTAGAGGGTCTGCTTTAGCGAGATGTCACACGAAACTAACGCTACCCTCACTCCACTGCCGCTGTGTTGTAGGAGGGTGGGGGGAGCTGCGACATGCTAATTGCTTGTGATTTGTTGAAAAATCCTGCATTGCATGTAGTCATTTGTGTTTACAAGTTGTAAGTTTCAATTTTGGCGTGTACATTACAACGTTGGTGGGTTTGTTTGGGTTTGTTTGGGTTCAAGGTTGGGTTTGTTTAGGTTTATTGTAGGCTTGGAAGTATTTTTCAACAATATTATGAGTTAAATATTGCAAAATAATAATTTTTATATGAAATTTTATTCGCAAGAAGTTGCGTCCTTAATCACTTCACAAAAATCCAGTCCTTCGCATCCTTTCTCAGAGCAAGATCAATTGTTCAAGTTTCATTTATTTTCCCTGGTGCGCAGCTTGTTACAGAACGCTTCTCCGAATCCGTCGAACGGTGTACCGCACAGAGTTCCACCCGAGAGGCCACCGAAGCCAAAATTTTCGCCAAAGCCTCAGAACGGCATATATCCGAAAATTACAAGCAAGGCCGACGCGAACGATGACTCGTCGGATCGCGATTACGAGGTGCTGAGTCCAAACGCGAGGATCAGGCCGACAAGGCCAGCGCCGCAACCTCCGACTTCGGTAGTCGCCGATTCCGTACCGAATTACGGTACTCTACCGGGTACATCGGATCTGGACGGTGTGCCGTTCGTTCTCAACTCCATGCTGACTTTTCACACCGAGTCCTGGGTGGTAGGTCAAAATAAATTGTTGTCCTGACACCATTTTTTGGGCACATTGAGAGATGAGATCCCGAACTCGAGTGGTTTTTGGCGTAATACAACTGTCATAAATTTTGAAGGCGCCACTGCTTCGGCTCGGCGGCTATTTTTGTCTAATTCTCGATTAGCGTGTTCCGTGAATCATTACGGCTATCTCGAATTCATAGCACTTTCTGTGCGTCTGTGTTTTGTTTTATGTTCCGAGATTTAACTTAGTTTTTTTTTTATGTTTCACGCGCAGAACGTACTTCCCGTCATCAAGGTGAGGACGCAGAAGGAAATCGACAAAGAGGTAAGAATTCCTCTTCACTGAACGGTTTAATTGGTCAAACGTTTTACCAATTATTGTTGTCTGGACCGCTTTTTTGGTTGTTCTCGTTTTCTACCTGAATTGTTTACACATGTTTATAGATCCTTAAAGAATATTCTATATTCTTATTCTTATTAATATATATATTCTTAATATATATATTATTAATATATATTATTAATATATATATAATGTACACTGCCGGCGAAAATTTTTTGGACAAAAATTCAAAAAAGTTCCGGAAGGATTTTTATGCCATTTTGCCGATAATTGACATAAATGAATTTAATAAACGGCATTTTGAAGGGGAGGAATTCACCTTCATTGCGTATTTTTTTTGAAATTTTTTTACTATTTTTTTTACGACTAGTACCCTTTTTCGTAAACGACAATTTTTCGCCTTTTTTTTTGTTCCTTTTCTGGTGGACCCCGTTTGCAGACAAAATTTTGTGAATGCATTTCTTTGACCGGAATCATAAAGGGGGAAGCTCAAGCTTCAATTTTGTTTTTTTTTTAAAGCTTCGTATGATTTTTTTTCTAAAGATATTTTTATTTAAAAAAGAAAAGACACATATTAAAAAATAACGTGCAACGCGAAAACGACAAGGATTCAAGGAAAACCTCATGATAGTAAAAAGTTAAACCAGTTTTCGTTTCGCGAGAATTTTTTCAGATTTTTTTTTCACCTATTTTCGGTAAAAATCAGATAATTTAATTACCGTAACTGGAGAAAAAAATGTTGAAAAAAAATCTGAAGCAATTCTATTGCGTTGAAAAGAGAAAAATAAAAATTTCCATCTCATGAAATTTTACCACAAACCCCTTAGTTCTCGCGTTACGGTAACTAAAACATCATTCTTTACCGAAAATGGGTGAAAAAAAATGTCGAAAAAAAAATCAGGAAAAATTCTCGAGAACTCAACGAAAATCGACTCAACTTTTTACTATCTTGAGGTTTTCCTTGAATCCTTTTTGTTTTCGCGTTACACGTTATTTTTCAAATTGTCTTTTGTAAAAAAAAATCAAAATATCTTTAGAAAAAAAAATCGCACGAAGCGTTAAAAAAAACACAAAATTGAAGCTTGAGCTTCCCCCTTTATTATTCCGGTCAAAGAAATGCATAAAAAAATGTTGTCTGTAAACGGGGTCCACCAGAAAAGGAACAAAAAAAAGGCGAAAAATGGTCGCTTTCGAAAAAAGGTAGTAGTTGTAAAAAAAAATAGTAAAAAAATTAAAAATATAAAAACGGAATGAAGGTGAATTAATTCAAAAATATATAAGTTCAAATTTAAAAAAATTATGTACTTTTGTACGTGTGTTTACAACGATGCGCGGAAAACGCCCCCAATTGGAAACCAGTCTTGTCAAAGTTGTATAAATGTGAAGAAAAACCAAACATATTCTTAATCTGTATGAGTGCGGTGCTGTTTGGTACCAGATTCAGCAAAAAAAAATTGCAAAATGGCGGCATGCCTAAACCTTGATTATCAATTTTTCCAATTTTTTTACCGTTCTACGAGTTATATGAAAAAAAAAATCGTCTCAATGCTACGAACGTTAAAAAATAGTCTATTGAAGGTGTATGCCAAATCAAATGACGTTTAAGTTTGCATCGTTGGAATGCAGCGATTTTTTCATTCATTCTTTATTTATTTTTATGCTTATCCAAAGCCTTTTTCTTTTGGAAAGTGAGGTCGTAAATCTCTAATAAGAATACGTTAAAAACGTTTGAGTAATTTCCACAGCCGAAAAAAATCGATTTTTTTTTATTTCTATACAACAATGCTGCCTTAAGGGATATTGATTTTTATTGGACGTCCAAATATACATTTAAACGAAAATAAAAACAGTATTTAAAATTCATGGGTGGAACGCTCAAAAATAGTCTATTGAAGGTGTATGCCAAATCAAATGACGTTTAAGTTTGCCCCCCCCCCCCCCTCCCCTCCTAAGGCTATCCGAGAATCTCACAGAAATGATATAACGATGAAAATTCGATGCATCATTGATTCGTTTGTCAAAATCACCTGTCAAAAATTACACGCAAAACAAAATACGAAAGAGAAAGAATTAATCACACCAATTTGTTTTCACAGTATCACTACGACTTTCGAGCCGAGCGCGAGACCTGAGGGAACGAAAAATCGACACCCGGAATCGACCGTCGTGTGCCAAAACGAAATTGTACGCAGTACCACGTCAAACATTGAGCAGCTATTGTCCATGCGATATTGTCGTATCGATTATGTAATAGTTGACTAGCCAAGTGTAATAGAGTGCCTGAACGAGTGATTTCATAATTAAGTGTAACGAGAAAATTTGTGAACAAGGGAGAAACGTGTCGTCAACCGTGTATGGGGCATTGTCGAAAGAAAAGAAAAAAGAGATAAAGAATAACAAAACGTAACATTAGGACGAAGTGAAAGGAGAAGCCATAAGAACTTATATCGTGGTGAGATCTGTGCACATACGTTGCGCGAAACAAAAAAATGATTCACACAAGTTGTGCGTAAAATCCCTCCTCTTCTTCCATTGTTTAGATTTTGATACCAGTGATTAGTATCGTATTTTTATAGAGTTCCGTTGTATTTTTATAGATCCCATGTGTTTATAATAATTATAATAATATATGACTGTATGATACGTTCTCATTGAATATATATGTATATACATACATATGTACATACAATATACGTATGTACGTATGCGTTCTGTGTGTATATACATACTCGAGGGTATTTAACTATTATTGTATTTGTCATTACAATTCCTTAAGGTACCGAACGAACGACGTACTATTTCAAATAAAAACATGAGCTATCAATGCGATTGTTCTATCGTCATTGTGTGTGCTTTTCACATGGGTAACGGAACGAACGAATTGATCGATTATTCAAAAAACCAATTTTGGATATTATTATTTTGTAAAAGACGGCGGTTCCCTATGAGCGATTCTGCTTCAAGACGATACTAAACATTTGAATTAAGTTTAAACTGTATCGAAGAAGCCGGGCACTGGAAAAATGTACACAGCTGATCGCAGTCAGTAGGATAGATCATTCGGTATCTTTAGTCGGTCTGTTGCACGTGGAGGAAGAGTAGATGTCTTAAGGAGGTACTGTCATTGAGAAGAATCCAACTTTCGGGCTTGAAATTTTTATATGTTGACGAATACGTTATGCACCCTTTGGAAAAATTTGAACTATATTGACCGTTCAGTTTTTTCGTAATAAAATTGCAAAGTCGAGCACTGAGCTAATGAAGCACGTCGTCTTTTGGAGACGGTCGACCGGAAGTGCGGTGATAACGGTTTTGTTGCTCATGTATCCAACTAAGATCGTTGGAAAACTGAAATTTAATAAATTAGACATGATAGATATTATTTAAGAAAATCGAAAAATCAAACTTCACCTTGTAGTTCAAGCACTACATGCTTCACCGTGCAGTTCAAGCAACTTCCGGTTGAATATTATCATAATGACGAAATAGTACCCATAGACTTGCCAAAGTCGGGCGTAACAGCTCATTCGTTTGGCAAGCATAACTTAGCTCTGTAGCGAGATTCTGTAACTCGACAGCGACCGTTTTCGTTGTCGCTAGCTAGCGATAACGAAAACTGTCGCTACCGAGTTACAGAATCTCGCTACTGCTTGGAAATTGTCGTGAAGACGAATCGCCACAAAACACATTTTACCTATAATATTAATTTCGCTGCGATAATTCGGGGCTATTTAAATGAGATTCCGATAGATTTGGTAGAACGTTTTTTTAGACTGCGAGCGAAGGATTCTCACTGAACCGAGATACTGACGCTAGGAATTCGGGATTATTCATTTGTTAGTCATGCCAAGTCGTTGCGTGAAAACGACAGTCCGAAAACACAGTAAAATCCTTCGAATTCTTGTGGGAATAAATCAACTGCAAATTTATATTCGATCGTGAAGGTATAGCAACAATTTTTTTATATCTCAATGCTGTTTAAAGGTTCCGTTCACCCGTCAAGTTTTTCTTCAAAGCAAAGCATAGACTCGAGTAAAATTATACCTTATCACATTACGATTTGTTCGGTATTGATATACAGGTACAGTTGTTTGACAAAAGTGTGTACGGCTACATTTTAGAAACTAGTGAAAAGTATGCCTCGGAGAGATGCCAGGCGATTATTAATAGCGGACACGACTGGACCACTTATTAATAATGAAGCATCGGGGTTTATATCATGCAATGTATGGGTATTTTTTTTCAATGCCTCCTCCCGTATAGTTTTTGAGTTTCGCCGTACACGCTCTTGCCAAACAGACTGTATGAATATTTTCATAGTGAAGCTCTCTCTCTCTCTCTTAACTACAGCGCGTGTATTTAAAATAAATCACGTGCTTGTGCGATCTGTAGCAAAGGCAAGTCCCGTGCGCCCTTCTGTGACCCCAGCGATTTATGCGAGGACGACCGTGAACGGGATTGGGAAACTTTTGCGCAGGACGAAATGAAAAGCCCGAAAAACAACAAGTGATGAATTGGTCCTCTATTCAAACAAGAACAAACAGCATAAAATTCATACGTAACTCAGAATAGACAAACATTCACTCCCGCGTGACAGTATCATGGATTTATCACACGAAGATATCGATCTTTCATCCTACATCGAAATCACAAAGCATACAAGAAAATGTGCACCAGCATTCTACAAAATTCAGACAGCGAATAAAACAATGTTTTTGTTCGATTTCTCAAGTCATCCGGAGGAATCGAAGCTTGTTTGGTGAATCGAAAGATTTCCGGTTACGAATCCGGGCTCGTTTCAAAACATTGCATAGTCTCGTTCGGCCTGCTGGTCCTTGTTAAGTCCCTGCATTGCCCGAACGACTCGATTGACTCTCCGTGGCGAGCCGTTAACGAAACCGGCATCGAAGCCATCTTGGTGGAGTTTGTCCTCTTTGCCGCGACGATGATGATGATGATGATGATGATGATGATCCTCGTTGCCGAAAACGGAGCTAACCAAGCGTCAGACGAATGGTCCGGTCCAGTGTCTGACCTGTGTCAAATGGCCACTTCCGGTCTGGGAAGCATTCTTTTCCATCACGGCGTTGGACTTGATGCGGTTTTTGTACTTGACGTCCTTTGGCTTGAGCATGCTCTTGTGATTGCTGAGCAGTCGGGACGGTGTGAGGATCGATTTATTGCTGAGTCCGGTCGCCTCGAGGAAATTGTCGTAAATGCCATTATTGGCGTTGTTGACGGTGACATTTGAGGTGGCGCGGTTGCTCGCGTAGACAAGATGATTGTTGTTGTTGGAATTTCCATTATCGGCGATCTGACAAATGGCAACATTGACGAGCCTCTCGGAACCGTCGGCTTCCGGTCGATCCGGATCGTCCGAAAGATCACACTCGTCCAAATTGAATTCCTCGAAGTTTTGACGTATATCGAAATGATCAAAGTCCGCGCTTGCACGGCTTCGTTCATTAGGTCTACCGTGATGATCGCGTGACGAAAATTTTCTCGTGTCATCGGGCTCGCCGCCGATCTTGAATTCCTCGAAGTGTCGGACGATGTTGGTCACTCGGGGGCTCAAGTTTTCGACGTTGGACGTGCCACGGGAGGACTCGTTAGTGGCGCGATTGCTGGATGTTCTCGAGGAAGCGAAACCGTTACGCGACGAGTCATTGGCGACTTCGCCAACTTTGGAGTATCGCTCTTGCTCGAAGACGAGGCTGCGGGCAGGCTGATTGTTCGAGGATGTTTTGGTGGATGACGAGACCAGGCAACTGGGGATTCGTGTCTCCATCTCGATACGTCGCGGGTGAGGACGCTTACGGCGTGTCTCGTCGATCAGAAACGACGGACTCGGGATCTTCTTGAGCACTAGAGTGTTACGGAACTGTGTTGGTTTTGGGGGTAGAGCGGGTGGCGTTTTGGGCATTTGCGGTAAAACGATATCCGGCAATGACTCGATATCCTCGTAATCGAGATTCTTGGCGATCGTTAGACCCTTCGAAGACATCTGAAGGCATGTTTTCTCCTCGATACGTTCCATCCTCAATATTGGACTAGCCGATCCGTTGATCGTTCGGGGCCTTTGATTGAGGACTTCGAGACACGAGGATCGACGACACGGGTCGGTCTCGCGGTGCTCGGCTTTTGGCTCTATAACGACGATCGGTATCGCAGCTCCTGTATCCTCATCATCGTTGTCGTCGTCGTCACTTTTCGTATTCGATTCGAGAAGAGCTTCTGGTCTCGTTTCACCGTTACGATCTATTCTCATACCGAACTCGTCCTCCGAGGCTGTACCCTCGAAGTTACCGATCTCCGTCTCGTTCGTCGCAGCATCATCGTTCGGACAATCGTCCGAATTTCTACGCTCCATTTCCGAGCCAACTGACTCGATGTCCGATAGTCTGGCTGGTTGAAAACGTACTATTCTACCGCGATGCTTGAATCTACGGGGCGCCGTTAACGCGCTCTCCTCCTCTTCCATGTCTCGCAGCAATATCTGATTCACGCATTCCAGCACGGAATTGTGATTGCCACCGCCGTTCGGACGGTAACAACTCTGACGGAAGACCTCGTCGCTCGTTCTATCCTCGTCTGGATCGCTGTACCAATTGCCGCTCGTTTCCTCGACGCTTGTCTCCTCTTGGTCCAATTTCGACGGTCTGCAAACGTAAAAAGTAACGCCGTTTTCAACGTTAGACAGCCAATTGGACGACAGTGACGAGGTGGATTTTCGTCGATCGCGTGAAAATCGAGGTGAAAAATTGCGGGTCGGAAATTTTACGTATTTAGCAATTTGCCGATCGGCATAATCATTAATTCCGAAGCAAAAGGAAAGTCTAGATGCCTCCCTGTGCAGAAATTTGTTGGGGAGTGTCCTACCACATCTCTATAGGGATTCGACAGGGACGCCGTACGTATACTATCGGAAAAATTCTTTTGATATTAACTAGATGCGTCTATTTGATTTTTTTTTAATTTGAATTAACTAGATTTTGCGCGAAATCAAATTTTTCCTATTCCATTATTAAAAATATTTATTTTAAATATATTTATTGATTCAAATCAAGATCTACTTAATATCGTCTAATAACTAAACATTTTATTTATTCCTAATAAATTTGTGACTTGGTTTCATCTGGTAATATAGGATAAAAGAGACAGACGGAAAAATGGTACACAATTCAATCTCTCAGAAATCTCATGGCTTTTCAATCTCTCAGAAATCATATGCCATTTCGCCGATAGTTTACATAAATGAATTTAATAAACGGCATTTTGAAGGGGATGAATTCACCTTCATACCGTTTTTTTTTGGAAATTTATTACTGTTTTTTTTACGACTTGTACCCTTTTTCGAAAACTATCATTTTTCGCCTTTTTTTGTTCCTTTTCTGGTGGACCCGTTTACGGACAAAATTTTTGAATGCATTTCTTTTACCGGAATCATAAAAGGGGAAGCTCAAGCTTCAATTCTGTTTTTTTTTAAAGCTTCGTACGATTTTTTTTTCTAAACATATTTTGATTTTTGTGAAAAAAGGGACAATTTGAAAAATAACGTGTCACGCGAAAACGGCAAGGATTGAAGGAAAACCTCAAGGCAGTAAAAAGTTGAATCGGTTTTCGTTGAGTTCGCGAGAATATTTCCAGATTTTCTTTTCGAAATTTTTCTTTCATCTATTTTCGGTAAAAAAATCAGATTTAATTACCGTAACTTGAGAAAAAAATGTCGAAAAAAATCTGAAATAATTCTATTGCATTGGAAAAAGGAAAAATAAAATTTTTTCCTCTCTTGAAATTTTACCACAAAACCCTGAGTTCTCGACTTACGGTAATTAAATAATCTGATTTTATACCAAAAATAGGTGAAAAATAAATTTCGAAAAAGCAATCTGAAAAATTCCACGTGAACTCAACAAAAATCGATTCAACTTTTTACTATCTTGAGGTTTTCCTTGAATCCTCGTCGTTTTAGCGTTACACGTTATTTTTCAAATTATCTCTTTTTTCTAAAAAATCAGAATATCTTTAGAAAAAAATCGTACAAAGCTTAGAAAAAACAAAATTGAAGCTTGAGCTTGCCCCTTTATGATTCCGGTCAAAGAAATGCATTAAAAAAATGTTGTCTGTAAACGGGGTCCACCAGAAAAGGAATTTAAAAAAAGGCGAGAAATGGTCGTTTTCGAAAAAGGACACCAGTCGTAAAAAAAATAGTAAAAAATTTAAAAAAAAAACGGAATGAAGGTGAATTCCTCCCCTTCAAAATACCGTTTATTAAATTTATTTATGTAAACTATCGGCGAAATGGCATAAAAAGTCGTTCCGGAACTTTTTTGGGTATCGTCGATCCGAGGCATCTAGATTTTCCTCTTAGTCGTCACTTTTCAGGCCTGTATACCTACATTTTGGCAGGACTTACCCGTTATTATTATCGAAGTTGTACTCCTTTCCGTTTTTGCCCGCGTTGACGTCATCCTCGTCGATCTTCGTGATCGAACCTCGAAGATTTCTCGCGTTGTTCTCGTTGCAGGCGTTGACGTAAATGGGCTCGTGCATGTCCTCGAGGTTTTCATCGTCCGACGCGAAGTTGCAATCCAAGCCGTCGTCCTTGCTCTCGGTACGAGTGATCGTCACCTCGGTGTTGCGTCGATCGTCGAAGAAGACATCGAGAGGTTGTGTCCTCGCGACGCCGTATCTTCGTTTGGTGGAAGATTCGTCGAGCCGATGATCGTCGCGATCGGGCGCGTCATCGTTGACGATCGTTCGAACGTTGCTACCGGTCATTGCTTGGACTCGTGGATCATGAACGTTTCGCGACGCGACATCATTGGCGAACTTGGATGAGGATTTGTTGAGGGTCGAGCCTGGAGAACAGTCGGTACTCTCGCCCTCGCAGAAGCCTTCGGTGCTGATCAACGAGGGTGAACTCTCGTCGGTGGTGGTGGTAAGGATCGAGCCAGCGTCCGTGTTCTCGCTGCTCGACGCGCAGCTCTCCTTGGAGACGTCACTTCCGGCGAAGCTGTCGGTCTTTCTGACGCAGCAACCGTTGCCGATAATTCGATCGTGGCCCAATTGGCGGACATCCTGACACTTTCTCGTCGTCCCGTTCTCATCGTTGTCGTCGTCGTCGTCGTCGTCAACGTTCTCTTCAGCCCGAAGATTCTTCGTGCTCAACTTGTCAATGATCTCGTGCTTCAAACGTTGTATATCGTTGCCCAATTCGTTGCCGATCTCGTCTACAACGGCATCCTCGTTGAGGTCCTCGTAACATGGCGAATCTCTGTTATTACACGTTGTCAACGATTCACCGAGCCTCGAAACGTCCTCCAAATTCGAGAAACTTCCGACCGAGGCACTTGCCGACTCCGCGTTATTACCATCCAACTCGGAATTTCGACTCTGCTCGCGCTTACACTTTATGTAATTCTTCGTGTAACGACGCAACTTTGCGATCTCCAGCTGTTGATTTCTTATCACGTTGTCCTTCTCGCACAAAAGTTGTCTTATTGACTTTTGCTCCTGCTTGAGACGCGACTCGAGCACGAGAAGGGCCCGCAGTATACGCGAGAGTTGCTGGTCTCGAAGGCAACGCTCGGACTCGTGACCGACCCTGCGGGAGTCCAGCTCGCGTACCAGATCACGACAGCGCTTCGTCGCTGCCTTCAACGCTTCACGGGTACGCGACAGCTCTTGCTTCAACGAACGGACCTCCGTCTCCATCTGAAAACCGTCCACATTTCATTCGTATATCCATAAACATCTTTTAATCTAAAACCAAACGTTAATTCTTTCATAATTGGCATAGCCAGGGCGTCACATCCACCCACGCTGCTGCTAGAAAAAAAATCGATCTAAAATAATTTACGTCAATCGATTAGTTTTCATTAATTTTCACTCAAGCAAGCATAAAGGAATAGTTTAATAAAACTTGAACTATTTCCTTCGTCGTAATTTCATAATTTGTATGAAAAGTACATTGAGGGTGTTTTTAAGTTATTACTGGATGAATATTACGAAATTGCAAAAATTCTTGAAAATTTGAGGAATATAGTTCGTGATATAGTTCTTGATAGAATAATAACAAAATTAATTTAGAATTTTTCACTAAATAATTTAGTAGCTATAAACATATGAATTTAACACAGTCGGTTATGGAGAAACAGCTTCTGCAGACGTTAATCGTTGCAAGACGAATAGTATTATACCGCCGTAAATTCGGAAAATATTATATCATCGAGATTTAGGATTAAGCGATTGATTATACCAAGTTTCAAATAAATCGACTGCGTAATTGTCGAGAAATTAATTAAAGTAATGAGGCGTATCGCCTTTTTTAACGATGAATTAATAGCAATCATTGTAAAACTCAATATACATTGAGTTTTTGGGTAATTATCGATCATAATAAGATGATCTGAACGTATTAATTAAATTTAAAAATTGAGATATTTTTTTTGTTGGACAGTTGAAACAGATGTACAGTCACTGACAAAACCTCAGTCAAGCACACGCCAATATCGTCAAATTTGACTTCAATTATTATTAATAGCGGAGAATAAATAGTTCTAAGTGTTAATGTATTATTCAATTTGCTATTTGTAAGGTTAAACATGTAAGACGTGATCTAGACTTGTAAATCCACGATTCGCTTGTTTTGGATTAACTTTTTGCCCGATGGTCTATCCAGTACTACCTTAAGGCCTTAGGCGACTCTAGAGGCCAAAAAAAGGGCATGTTTTGTGATTTTTTTCAGCGAAACCATAAAATAAATAGGAATTACAAAATACGCGTCTTATTATACTGGCTAAGATGTCAATGTCTAAGATATGTTCAACAGCTCATCCAGACATCGAGGACAATCGACTAAATCGATCGAAACATCACACGTTGTTCTAAATTTATTCTCCTCTCGTCACAACGCCCCTCACAATTTCCGATTGAATAAAAATAAACGAACGAACCTACGGTAAAGAGGAGGAAAATATCGAGAGGCGAAAAGAGCCAACGACGTGAAATGCGGGTTTGAGGTACAGCAGTGTGTACGGCAGTTATTCACGGGTCAAAGCTGACCCGGGTCAATCTGTGTGATTCTCCCCTTCTCTCGTAAAGTCACGCCTACGCATACCATTTTTCTTCGTTCTCACGTTTTGATAAACCGTTCGTTCGCTTCTAACCCGCATAGGAAAAAGGTGAGACGAAGATAGGTAGATAAAAGTAGGCAATAAGAGCGAGAAGTGGCACAAGCGACGGCATATATTTATGATACAAATCAAAAAGTATGCTGGAGCCTTTCACCATTCATTCGGATGGCCATGATTATAATCTTACAGTGTTCGGCGTGTTTTAGGCAACATTATTGTTCAATAACGACAGCGTTGTCTAAAGCACGCAGGATTATTATTATTATCATCACCATCGGCATCATTATTGTTGTTGATTTTTTTTATAACGTTATAATAAATAATAATAATACAATTAGTTATAATTATATTATTTATAATTATAATAATTATAATTGATAGTAATAATAATAAATGCGTTGTCCGCAGCAATAAAATGTAATAATAATAATTTAATAATTTAATAATAATAAAATATATTGGGACGTTGAATAAGTTCCCGCTGTTTTCCAACAGATGGTGTTATCAGAACTGCGTGCGTGTAGTTTAAGATGGTAACGCATTTATGAAGAAGTACTATAAGCAAGCCTGAAATTCAGTGTATGTCATTTTGCCAAAGTGTAAATAACTTTTTTTTTTTTATAGTGTTAATCACGTCAAATTTCGTGGCAAATAAGAGTATTTGCGGGGAATTTTACTGCATCACTTTATTTTGAAAAAATCTGCCGCTGAAGCACACAGAATTTTTGTTGAGACTAACGGCGACCATGCTCTGTCGGAAACAACATGCAGAGATTGGTTTATACGATTAAAAAATAATGATTTTGACGTTGAAGATAAAGAACGCTCTGGCGCACCGAAAAAGTTTGAAGACGAAGAATTGGAGGCATTACTTCACGAGGACTCGTGTCAGACCCTAGCTGAACTTACAGAATCATTAGAAGTTGATCACACAACAGTTTCGAAACATTTGGAAGCATTAGGAATGATTCAAAAGCAAGGACATTGGGTGCCGTACGAGTTGAAGCCGAGAGACGTCGAACGGCAGAAAAGAAACGGTTTTTTTTGCATCGTATCGTGACTGGCGATGTAAAATGGATAGACTACGATAACCCTAAGCGTAGAAAATCGTGGGGTAAGCCCGGCCATGCATCAACATCGTCGACAAAGCCGAATATCCGCGGCGTGGTCTGGGAAGAACAGACACACGTACCAGAGGAAGAGAGAGAAGTTGTTTGAAATAAATGAGGGCAGCACCTTACAGTGACGTCGATTCCAACTATGAATATAGCACACTAATTGTCGCTCATAATTGGGTCATTAAATGTTTTATTTTTCACTGTAAAGATCATGTGCGATTTTTAAAGCAAAGTATTTTTCTTTTTTTTTCAACAATTAACAATGATATACCACTTTGAAATTGTTGTTCTGTTCGGCTCGGCAAAAACGCGCCGAGAGCATCCGAGGTTACCCGAGCGCTCTGTGACGTCAAGGCACGAAAGCCGATATACGAACTACTCGTGTAATACGAGTATTTTGTCGATGGCTACGACGGAATCGTATAAGTTCCTCTTTGTGCAAATACGACGAAAAGTGCCCCTAATAAGGTATTTCTGCATGTGTCACAAGACGTAAAACGTTCGAAATCTGTGTGGTCCGATGCACCACGACGTGTCAATCCGAAATCATCGTCCACTTATTTTTTATGCGAAGACCACTTTGATGTCAGTGTAAACGTGTTAAAACATAAAGTGTATTGAAATATGTTTCTTTTTAATACGTTTTTTTCTCAAAATACTTATAATACATAGCGACAATTAACTGACACCATTTATCGAGCCTCTTCGAACCTAAAAATTTTCAGTTATCCACGATCGATAAATGACTCGAATTTGCTTTCACGAATCCACTTTTACACATCGTTGCACGAAAATTGAACTATATTTCGACTTTTTCGGAATGCTCGAGATTTTTAGATGTAGAATGATACCAAATTTTACTTTTGTTTACACTCGTGTGTAAGTCTATTCGGTCGCGTTCGCGCGGTGATGTCACAAGCGCCAGCGCCGATAGCGTGACATTTCGCGCCATCTACAATTTGAATTATCGTCATATGAAAACAATTAATAATTATCTTTAGAATTGTTTCAAAGAAAAGCCCTTTTGACATTCGGTTTTAATATCAAAAAAGATCAATTCTAAAAAAAAATTGAACATTTTTTTTAACAACTCAATTTAATTAGAATGTACTTAGTTTACTTGTACAGAATGTACTTTAACAACTCAATTTAATTAGAATTACATTAGAATATCATTAGTATGTATTTAATTAGAATGTATTAAATATACTTTCAATTAAAAAAAAAAACGGATTCCCAAAATGTATCTGTTTGTTTTTTTTTTCACCGCTTTAAGGCAGTAGTCTGCTTTAGGAGCCGAAAAAAAGCGTTTTTTCAACAATTTTTTTGAAAGGGAAGGAAATGATTGCGGTAAACGAAATTTTGAGGCGATAGTATATTATATTCAAGCTTTAAAAAACAATTTTTATTATTACAAATTATTGAAATTTGCCAAAGTTGTAACGATTTTTCTGGGGCGCCTGGAGTGTGCACTCGTAAATCGGTGCCGGTGATGGAGGTCGTGCGATGCATCTGAAACAGTGGAACCAAATTTTTTTTTAGTTTTTATAAGTTCCTTTTCTATATGAACTAAAAAAATACCGAAGAAATGACGAAATTCCAAATTTTTTCGAAGTTTGAAAAAAAAATTCACTTTTTTGAAAAAAAAAATTCACTTTAAGTTGCAAAACAAGTAATTTAAATAGTACTTTTGTCCAACTTTTTTAGTTCAAATAGAAGATAATTCAATACTGAAGCTAGATCACTTTGGTTTTTTTCGATCGGACATATATTGTTTTTACTATCGCCGGCAACGTTTTCCAAAACTTGTGAAAATGAAAACTCGAGAAAACGGGCTGTAAAGTTCTGCCCGAGCATTCGCACCTGCTCGACGCTCGGCCACTAAAACTGATCTAGCTTCGAAAATATGTCGAATTGGCCTCTAAAATTTTGAACACATATTCTTGGATAGTTTTGGAATAGATTTAAGACAAAAACGAAAAATCGATTTTTTGAAGCCTGTAAAGCAGACTACTGCCTTAAAGCTTAGATGCGTACTTCTATATCACCTTACCCTACTGCACCCACTCTCCCTCGTTCTGTATCTCTCGCTCTCCCCTACCGGTATACGGAGAGAACGGCAAAAATATCCGCGTTTTCCGGAAACACGTCGTGGCGAAGATAAATCGCACGCTCATTGTCAGTGTATGCATGTTTACAAGTGTGAAGCATCGTCATCAGCTGCTTAAAACGAGACTGCATGCGCAATCAGAGCAAACGTTGTTACACATATGTATATTATTTACAAACACTTTCTCCGTGTAACGGTTCGCGGCCAATTTAATGTGCCTTTATGAGCTGTTGTTTTTCTGGTTTGCCGAAGACGCTACACACGAGTGCGCGCTCCGGACTTCGAACTCCACGGGAATATATTGCGTAAAAGTAGCAATTCTCGAATTTTTCGCTACCGAGCTTATTCTTCCGCGCGTATTTCTCAGTGTACCAGAAATTGTAGAAAAAAAAAAATGATTGTGGTACTGGCTGTAAATTAAGAGACTAGGATATCTTATGTTTCTTGGTATAACAATCCAATTTTTTTTTTCAAAACAATTTTTAATCATTTATGACTTTTCTTAATATTCATTCATTACTTATTTATCATTGGCTAATTACTTATTATATTAACGTGATTTATTCATTGTCGGCTAATTATTGATTGTATTGACAAAATTTACTTATTATTTTGCTTTTTTTTTCATTCGTTTCTTTAATTGAAATTCGTAATGGCTAATGTTCAATGATTAATGATTTTTATCAGTATTTTTATAATTTATTTCCTATTGGCTAATTACTTATTGTATTGATGACATTTATTATTGGCTATTTATTGATTGTATTGACAACATTTATTGATTGTTGGCTTTGTCAATAAAAATTTGTGATATTATGACTGTATTGCCGAAATTTACTCTTTATTGGCTTTATAATTTTCATTTGTTTCGTTCATCAAAATTCGTCCTATCAGGGAATCGCGATATTATCGTTTTATAAGCCAATTTTTAATGATTAATGATTTTTATCATGATTTTATTCATTATTTTATTATATACTTTTGTTTATTATTGGCCTCATTATTTTCATTCGTTCTTTCAATTAAAATTCTTTTTTTTGTCTCTTTATTGAGCAAAATATGTCACTTTTTTACGTTCACTGCAATGAAATGGAAGAACTTGGTATACAGCTTTAAGATTACCGAGAAAAAAATTCGTTATCAAAAGAGATGTATCAAGATACGTACGATGGCAAAGATAAGTGCGCATGCTTGTGTTTGATTGGCAAGCGTGTCTTTGTTTGATTGATTTTAACTTGTCTTTGCTTTATTATGGCGATATCAAATGTTGTTGCGGCTGTTTGGGTTAAATTTTAGCTGAGGCAAGTAAGATTCGTAAAATATTGCCGACTCTTCTTTGTCTTCGTTTGATCCAATTAATTTTTATGTAGTGCAGCTTATTCAGCAGAAAGTAGTCGTAGAAATTAAGCACATTGACAGTACGAATTGAATTCGCAGCCATTATAAAAAACTTGAATTAAATTAGGAAAAATTATGTAACAATAGTGACATGTTATTTGTATTAACTTGTTTAATTTTGACTACTTCATTTTGCTTTTCAGTTTTATTTTTACTATTTTTATTTACACTGTTCTAACGTTGTACAAAGAATTCACGAGAATAATTGATTTAACTTTCAACGATGTAAAAAATTATCGCAATTGAATAAATCGCGCTGTAAAATCGACTGGCAATTTTCGCTTATCGATTATATTTCACCTTGTTACAGAGTGCAATAAAAAATACGAAAAATATCTTGATCATTATTTTGAATTGTCATTCGTATTATTTTATAAGTACTCGATAACCAACGCGCACGTTTGTTGGCTAAACTCGACGATAAGTCGCCCAATTAGCTGTATATTTGTCGATTTTTACTCACTTTCTCGAAGTTGACTCAGAGAAACGATAAATGCGTGGGTCGATGATTGATTATCAAATTTTTATCGTTTCGAAACTGCCTTCTCATTGATTATTCGTGCAAAAATCCCGATGAAACATCGGACTGCATACAAATTCGGCACCCAACGTCATCAGCGTCTCATTAATGTTTCCTCGCCATTCATCTTTGGCGCAAACTTGGATCACATGTGAAAGAAACCATCACGAACGCACAGTAACCCAAAAATCTATTTTTTTTTTCTTGAATTAAAAATATATCTTTATAATTTTTTTTTATTAAAAATACATCTTTATATATATTTTTTTCTTTTAAATATAAGTTTTCTCATACATCCCTTTGCTCCTCTTCACCTTCGTTCCACTATAGCTTCAAAAATGTCACGTTCACCAAAGTTCGTTACCGGCGCCGTCACGTATCCAACGAATTTACGAAAAACTTTGTCTGTCGCGTTGCGACGTCACGAAGCTGTTAAACTGCCCAAGATTCATTGACATCCGACCGATTTGATCGATCTTCGCACGAATCCTAGCGACAAATCTCACCAATTTTCACTAAATCCGAAAAAGACACCGTTTTTTTTTTCTTTTCTTTACCCTTCAAATTTTTCACTTTGTGCACTAGACGAGCTTTGCGAGAGCCACGAAATAATGAGAATTTTCGAAACTCCGTTATGGAGTCGACTCGACGTTTCGCGTATCTGGTTGGAGTGTTTCACTCCTGGAGAGGGACCCTTTCTGGATACACGAGAGAGGAGCACAGGCTCCACTCGGGCCACACCGATCGCGCTCGCTTACCTATATGGTGGGGAGGATCGAGACGTTGTGAGGATCAAGTAGGGATGTGTGCGAAAGAGAAGAGCGTCGTGTAAGAAGAAACGAGAAGGACGTACTGAGAGCGGAGTTTGAAGGTGGACGAAGACAGCGGGGCAAAAGAGTCGCCTTCCCTGTGGACTCATGCGCACAGGTATATATTTACACACACACTTATGTATATATATATATATGTGTGTATATACTCGGTTACCTGATCTCGGTTCTACCTGAGAGCATGGTTTCCTACATATATATATATATATATATATATATATAAAATTATGATTTTGCAGACATGATACTTCGAGGACCGCCCTCATAGTAGCTAATTGTTCTCATACTCGACATTACGTAAACTGCAATGCCTTTGAAAATCGCCTTTGGATAAATGTAAGCATACATACACAGGGTGTCCAATAGGAAGTTGCTAAAACTAAATAAGTGTCTCTTCGCTCCATGAATTCAATAGGGGTCCCTTTTTCTAAGGCGCATACCTGAGGCCCCGCAGTTTTATTCCAGCCGTGGTTGAAGCAAGTACGCGCGCGTCAAAATGAGTGAGCTCACCACGGAAGAAAAAGTATATCTTATTGAGTGCTTCTTCTCGAGGGGAAAAATTTATAGTAATGCGTATGGAGGGTTTCGTACTAAGTTTGGAACTCATAGAGTTGCCAGTGAAAACACTCTGAAAAGGTAAGAATTTAATATTCATTCATATTCATCTATCACACAACTTGTGTTTCAATTCAATTAAACTGCATTGAAGTAATTTTACGTTAATTTTTGTAGGATAATCGATAACTTCGTGGAGTATGGTACACTCCAGGACCGTAGACACGAGTTGCCAGGTCCATCTGTTACGGTGACTACACCAGAGAAGATCAACGAAGTCGATTTCAGTAAAAGGAATTTCTTTGCAATTCTTGGAATCTACGGGTAACAGGAGAGAGTTACAAGCAGCTTTTGGAAACGAAATTCTTCCCTTGTGCAAAAAAGAGGGGACTGGTTAAAAAATTTTACTTCATGCAATATGGAGCGACGCCGCACCGGACTCATGAGGTGTTTGAAGCTATTCATCGCGTATATGGGACTCGAGTAATCGGTCTGGGGTACCCTAAATTTGCTCAAGGCGGACTAGAATGTCCTCCGTACTCACCGGACCTGAGCCCTTGTGATTTTTTCTTGTGGGGTTACATCAAAGATCATTGTTACGCTAAAAACCCCAGCACAGTAGAAGAACTGATCGCGGCCATCCAGGAAGTGGTTCGCGGCATTACGAACGATATGTTGGACACAGTTTTTCACAGTTTTCAAAAGAGAATTGATTTTTGTGCACAATCTAACGGTTCGCACTTCGAAAATATCGATCATTAATCACTGTACTTTTTCGTTATTTTTATAAGATGTAATAAATTGACATAAAAAATATTTGACTGGGTTTTATTTAGGTGCGTTTAAAACTGCAGAGTTTCCTCTATTTAAAGCAATTTGGCTTTTCTGATTCTGTGCACGTGTTCTGAAATGACAGCCGATTAGTTTCAGCAACTTCCTATTGGACACCCTGTATAAAGATCATTTCAAGGCTCATTCCGCCCAGAAAATGCACGATTCGTTTTTTAAAAATTCGAGGACCGATCTCAAAACAGCCAGATGGCCTAATAGCCAGCGTTACATTCATGTAACGGAATCGAAATATCCGTTTCGTATATATATGTCTATACACAGTCACATACGTTTCTATATATAGAAAATAGTGATTTCCCAGACATGAGACTTCGAGGACCGCCCTCATAGTAGCTAATTGTTCCCATACTCGACATTACGTAAACCGCAATGCCTTTGAAAATCGCCTTTGGATAAATGTAAGCATTTAGATATATATAAAGATCATTTCAAGGCTCATTCTGCCCAAAAAATTCACGATTCGTTTTTTTTAAATTCGAGGACCGATCTCAAAACAGCCAGATGGCTTAATAGCCAGCGTTACATTGATCTAACGGAATCGAAATATCCGTTTCTTATATGCATACACTGACGGTCAAAAGTTTGGATACACTAGTCGAAATTTCTTACCGCACTAAAAGTTAGATAGCGGACTCAAAAATATAGATAATTGAATTTTCGAAGTGGCATTTTAAAGAGGAGAAGTTTACTTTTGTTTTGCTTTTTTAGAAAATTTTCTACGATTTTTTTTCGACACGGTACGCACTTTTGAACGTGGCCATTTTTTGGCTATTTTTTGGCCTTCGAAAGTTAAATGAACGGTTTGTGAAAATATTTTTTCTCAGTTTTTTCCATGCTAAACTTAAAAAGGATATCAAAATCTACATTTTCGTTTTTTAGAAAGTCTCTTACGATTTTTTTTCGCCCCAGTATTGCATTTTTAGATAAAAAAGACATGTTTTAGAAAAAAAGACGTCATGGCAGAACTATGGGGTTTCAGAGGAAATATCAAGAGGGTAAAAAGTTGCATGGGTTCACACTGGAGTGGCTAGAATTTTTACAGGATTTTTTTCGAACACTTTATTTTTACCATTTTGGGTTGGAACTTTCATGAGTGGAGAGGCTCCATTCGGGAATGATGGGCTCTAGGACAATATATTAAGAAAGGAAATTTGTTTAGATTTTCATTTTCTATTAACTACAATTTTCTTATATGTTTTTTTTATTTTTGAAAATTAAAATGAAAAAATCTAAAAATCTAATAAAATTGTAGTTGATTAAAAATAAAAATACAAACAAATTTCCTTTCTCACTATATTGTCCTAGATCCCATAATTCCCAAGTGGAGCCTCTCCACACATCGTAGTTCCAACAAAAAATGGTAAAAAAAATCCCAAAAAAAAATCTGAAAAAAATCTAGCCACTCCAGTGTGAACCCATGCAACTTTTTACCATTTTAACATTTCCATTGAAACCCTATAGTTCTTCGATGACGACGTTTTTTTCTAAAACATGTCTTTTTTAGCTAAAAATGTAATATTAAGGCGAAAAGAAATCGTAGGAGACTTTCTAAAAAAAGCAAAATAAAGGTAGACTTGCCCCCTTTAAAACGGCACTTGGGAAATTCAATTATCTTCATTTTTGAGTCCGCGATCTAACTTTTAGTGCGGTAAGAAATTTCGACTAGTGTATCTAAACTTTTGGCCTGCAGTATATATATATATATATATATATACTGTGGCCGTCCACTATATACAAGGTGAACACCGTAGTAAAGGACAAAACTTCTGTCTACACTATATTTATATATATATATATATATATATATATATACAGTTGAACCTCGATATAACGAAGATTTGTCCATTCCCTTCCGAAAGACACCCGAAACCTTGATACAACGAAGAAAAACTGTAGATATAACGAAGCGTTCGGTAAACGAACTCCCTTTCATTCCCTTCCCCCCCTGTCTGCTTCTACAGAACTTGTCTTAGAATTGCAAGCTTTTAAAATTAAACAAAAATTGCACTAATTTAAACATTTCTTTCTTAAAAAAAAACATCCCTATATTCATAGTACTAATATATATTTTTTTGAAGAAAGTAAGGTTTAAATTAGAGCTATTATTATTTGTCCTTTTTATTAAAACCTCAATATAACGAATTTTTCGAAACATGACCTCGATATAACGAAACCTCAATATAACGAAACCTTGATATAACGAACTTTTTTGCCCTTCCCTAGAGATTCGTTATATCGAGGTTCAACCGTATATATGTGTATATATGCAGGTACATTCCTATTATACACACTTTTATATACACTGGCAAAGGCTGCGCGGGTATGCGAGCGTGAAATGTATACGAGGTGGAGTGGACGAACGACGAAGACGAAGCAGGTATAGTTCGGGCCGTGAACCTCTTTGACCACCGTACAACCTGACCGCCGAAAATGTAGACGAACTTGCGCGTTTTTTCGACTCGGAAATGGAGAGCCAGCAGATATGTTACGAGATTCCTAGTTTTCATTTTTACTTCTTACAATCCCCATTTACAAAAGAAAAATGTATAATTTTTTTTAACGTGCATTAACGAAAAGCGGATTGAGCTTTAGCGCAGTTTTCAAAAGTTGCTTGGTTTTTTTTTTTTACTGTGCTTAGTTATATGTGGAAATGGTTGTGAAATGACGGGAAATTGCGTTTTGCGCGTTTTCAGAGCTGCCTCGACATCTCAAGCGTAGCAAGTTTTATCGATTAATTTTTTTGTAGCTAGACATAAATATCTTAAAAATCGTTTTATATATTTTTATACATATGTATGTATATATTTTTTTTTAAACGACATTTGTATAGTTAAATTTTTGTTTTACATTTAAAATAAAAAATCAGAGATGAAAATTTTCAAGGGACGAGCATATCCCTCGATTGTTTTTTGGACTCGGATAATTATCGTTTCCTCGCCGGAAGTTTACGCGCCGGAGACCGATTCCTTGTACCGGACTTTTCTAAATCGGGAAACACGATGAGAAAGTATAACTTTCACGATAAATATGTTCCTATTTTTACTCTCATCTATGACAAACAAAAAAACGCTTATCAACATTGAGCGTTGAAAAAAAAAAAAAGAAAATTCCGATCGATCGTGCATTTATTTTTCAAACAGGAAGTACTGAAGTCCGATTTTTTTTTTTCGAGCTTCCGAGTCTTCCAGGCGATTTTTCGAATTTTTCTGTAGCTGGGGGAAAAAATGAATGTTACCGTCGCGCATTTTTCTTGTTCGTGCAAAAAGTATTTGAGACGTAAGAAAATACCTCGCGAGCGAGGAAAAAAATATGGCGGCTTACCGTCTGCGTGTAATCGAGCCACATCTTCGAGTCGATCTTTTTTCGACAAGACATCGCGACAGTGTGTAAAAAAATGATCTGCTTTATCGCGTGGATCTTATCGTCAGCGGTATACCGCTCGCGTACAATTGTGGAAATTTTCTTTTAAATTCACCAAATCAATGCTTCACACAAGGTCCGTATAGATTTCTACCGTAACTCGAGCCTGTCATTTTGCGCGATGTGCGAGTTCGGTGTGTATTATCGTATGTCCTCGAGCTCATCGCTCAGCGATAAGAAATTAAATCCTTCGGGCGCGTTAATGCCTTTCCAATTTATTGCGTGCAAAAGTCACTAATAATTTCACTATTCACTGTTATCTTCATTATTGTCACTATTATATGTACTATTATTATTATTCGTAATATTTGCCACCGTTTATTAATACGGAATCGAGCATCAGTCTCGTTCTTGCGAAATTCGAAATATTTAATAAAATATTTAATTAGTCATCTCATTTATCCTAATATTCAACTTTCTCGAATATACGCAATAATTTTATATTTTTCGCACTCGGTGAATACGATATTTTTCGTTTTCGAAACGCAAGTCACTCGCGCAATCGTAGAATTGATACAAGTTAAATTGATTAATTAGCGTCGCGTTGAATTAATTAATTAGCGAAGAAATCCGTTCTTCGTTCAAATAAATAAATTACGTTAAATTAGTGTGAAAAAAAATATATATATATATTTATAACTGTGACTGTGGGCGGATAAAATTTTTTGTTCGTCGTGCAAATAAATTACACTGGGAAAACGAAGACAACGACGACGACACACGATGCCACGACGAACGATATGCGACAGTGAGAACCGAGAGCGCTTTAGAATTCACTACGCTCAGACAGAACTTCAGGTTATCTCGGGCGCGACGTTTTCACGCTGATAATAATAATGATAATAATACCAATAATGATAACAATGATCGCGAAGATAATGACGTCGTTAGCTCGCCGTGGACTTCTTTATTATACCCATGTGTACACGAGGTGTAAAAATATGCGAAGAATGCTCGAGGAACGATGCGAATTTCAGATGCACTTTCAATCGATCGATCGTTCATCGATCGATGCATCGATTAATTGGAGAATTGGTTTTAAAAAAAAAAGACAATTAAAGATCGTCCCTCGGGCTAAATTCGACAACAATGCACACCGCGTCCTTTCGAGACATTTTATAAAAAATAATATTGCGAAGTATGTTGTAATGTCAATTGTTTGTTTTCACTAAACAGAGCGACAGAAGAGGAGCATATTTTTTTAGCTGCTTGCGGCTAAAGCATCGTTCAAATATGCCCGAATTGTTTCATTTCTTCGTTAATGAAAATTTCGCGGTAAAATAAATGCGAAACTTCCACACGACCGAGAGAAAATAAGATACCTCGCGTCTTTTATTCTCTCTTTATTTGTTTGTTTTTTTTAAAGGTTTCCTCGCGTTTGCTACCGCGAAGTTCACGAAGTGTTTCGAGTCGACGGCTTCGAAAGCGAGAAGGAACTGACTCGTAACGGCGACAGCAGCAGAACTCGCGACGTGTTTATTCCTATGGCGCGGCTTTTACACTAGCATATTACTCAATAAACTCGTAGTATCTACACGTATGTAGGAAAAAAGAAAAAAAAATTTCCACCGAGGCGAAGAAAGGGACCACCGCGTCTAACCAGTTGCCGTAGACTTCCGGTTTACCACCGAAACCGCGCGAGCCTTCCGAGCATTGCGTCACGCACCGAGTATATAGCTCATATTTTATTTATTTTTTTCATTATTCACTTCATTTTTACTTGGTTTACGTACGTGATATCGCAGAGACCACAGAGAGAGAGAGAGAGAGAGAGAGAGAGAGAGAGAGAGAGAGAGAGAGAGAGAGAGAGAGAGAGAGAGAGAGAGAGAGCACTTGATCGCGGTGGATGACAGATCGTGCTCAGGACGATCGTGTGTATATGTGTGTATGTCAATATATGTGCAGTGGCAATTTTTTTCGATACTAGTTTTTGTTCCAGTCGCAAATGGTCGCGTTTTTCAAATGGACTCGGAAATGGCACTCTTCTTTGGGAAAATTCTTCAGTTAGGATTAGAGTATTGAAGGCAAACGATGCTGAAGGCAGTATCGAATTTCGTAGGATCAAAATTAAAAAAACTATTCTTTCCGAAACTTGAATATTATTTTGGAGGACTTTTACGGCCTTAGGCCACTCTAGAGGCCAAAAAGAGCATATTTTGTGATTTTTTTCAGCGAAACCATAAAATAAATCGGAATTACGAAATAGGGGTTTTATTATACACGCACTTGAGTATACATTATTTTTTCACAGCGATACATGTCAAAATGGCAACTGTGCAGCATTTCTCCGATGACGCCTGTATTAGGCCAACGGCCGGACCAACAACTCCTATAATTTTTGAGTTATGAAGAGACACTAAAGTTTTTTCGATTTTATTGGGTGAAGCAAAAAGTTCTGAGCGTTTTCCGCTAGATGTCTTTAGTGAGCCATATCTCACGATGTATACATCTCATCGGGTCATACTATACGGCGATTTAAAGGTGACATTACGCTTCAAAAAAAGTTCTTTGACAGTTTTGTGTTTGGTGAAGTTTGGTGGTGCTACGGCGTTCCAAAATGGCGGTAAAAAAAGAGAAAATCCGATACATTCTTCAGTACCACTACGACCAAGGTGAAAAGGCGGAGCAGGCGGCCAAAAAAATTTGTGTTCTTTATGGACCCAATACAGTATCGAATGCAACAGCAAAGCGGTGGTTCCAACGATTCCATTCTGGTAATGTGGATGTCGAAGATGAGGCACACTCTGGTAGGCCAATCGTCGAAAATGTCGATAAAATCATGGAAATCGTCGAGTTTGACCGGCATGTGAGCACTTATTCCATGGCCCAGGAACTGAAGATTAGCCAGAAAACCGTTTGGAACCATTTGCATAAGGCTGGTCTCAAGAAGAAGCTCGATGTATGGGTGCCACACGAATTGACGCAAAAGAACCTTTTGAACCGAATTGATGCCTGCGATTCTTTGCTGAAACGTAAGGAAGTCGACCCATTTTTTAAGCGGATGGTGACTGGCGATGAAAAATGGGTCACATACGAGAACAACAGTCGAAAAAGATCGTGGTCCAATCGCGGTGAGCCGGCCCAAACGATCGCTAAGCCCGGATTAACGGCCAAGAAGGTTTTGCTGTGTGTTTGGTGGGATTGGAAGGGAATCATCCACTATGAGGTGCTCCCAAACACTCAATTCGGACCTCTACTGTCAACAACTGACCAGATTGAAGCAGGCGATCGACCAGAAGCGGCCAGAATTGGCCAATAGGAAGGGTGTTGAGTTCCATCAAGACAATGCCAGGCCGCACACATCTTTAACGACGCGCCAGAAGCTCCGAGAGCTGGGATGGGAGGTTCTATCACACCCGCTGGATAGTGCAGACCTGGCACCAAGCGATTATCACCTTTTCAAGCATTTGCAAAATTTTCTTGATGGTATAAAACTGGCCTCAAGAGAGGCTTGTGAAAATGAGCTGGTCAAGTTTTTTACCAATAGGGACGAGGACTTCTTCAATCGCGGAATTATGAAATTGCCTTTAAAATGGACAAAAGTTATCGAACAAAACGGCGCATATTTGATCTAAATCGGATAATCCTAACTATGTTAATTTCATCGTCGAAATGAAGCGAAAAAACGCTCAGAACTTTTTACTTCATCTAATATATAAGAATAGCTATAGAAGTACGTAGGATTTTTTTGATATATTGTTTTTTGTTAAAATGGCGCATTTCTAAAACAAAAAAGTAAAAAAAAAACACAATGAGAAAATCGTCAGAAAATTGTTTATAAAAAAGGAACTATGCAATATAATTTAAAAAATCCTACGTAGAGCCTCAGAAAATGTAATTTTAAATATACAGTTAAAATTTCAAGTGAGTTGGTTGAAATTTTTTTGAGTTATGAGTCCGGCCGACTTGAAAAATGTAGTTTTGAGATAAACGCGTTTAAAGTTAGTAGAAAGTTACGACATGAATCAAGAGGGGTTGCGCTAGAATTCGAAAATCGAGTACTTAAAGATTTTTCACACCCCTAATCTTTTGGAATATAATTTTATAGATACTAATGTACATTTTTAACAAAAAAAAATCAATTTTTGGAAAATCCTAGAGTGGCCTAAGGCCTTAATTAACAACGACGCTTGACTGAATTTCCAACTGGGCGTTAATTGTTGCAATTGTTTTCGTAGTGTCATAATAACTAGATATGATAATAACGATCGTTAATAGTTATTTGGGAGTTACAAAATAATTGTGGTAAAAAATAAAATGGCGTTTTATTAAAATAGTCGTTTAATTCGCTCCGACGAATAATACACGTAGTTACGAAAAAATCATTTGCAAGATCGTCGGGATCGAAGTGGTTGGTCTGAGAATAATCGATTTTTTTTAAAATAATTATACAATTTATTCGATCGAGTGGACCGATGGCAAAAAAATCGTTAAATCTTCAAACTCATTGTCAGTGTAAATCCAATAAGCTGACAATTCGCAAACTGGGAGAACGTGAATTATTAATCAGGCCGGATGAAAATAGCAGCTGGAACGATAATGGTGAATGTCGCATATACGTGATTTTAAAAGATCGATCAAGCAGTACGGGCTTCTTTTTTTCGTTAACGCAACCTGCGCACGTTTTCCGACGTTGTTTTCCTTTCGTTTCGGGTTTTTCGTATTTTTTTTTCTTCTTTTTCGGAAACACGAACGAAACGACATTTCAAGACGTTGTTTAGTCGCGCGACTCTGACACATCGGAGATATCGCGTCGTTACCGCGCTTATAACGCACGGAGTGTTGTCGGGAACGAGATACACGCGCGGTAGCTTGTTATATGCGCGTACATTTTTCACATATTTCGTGTATGTTGCAACGTGCGTACAGGGCGATCCAAAATCAACGCATTTTCATTTCATTTTACGTCGATTTGAAATAAGAGATTAATGGATCTCGATAGCTTGTCCAGTCGATCGAGAAACGTTAGAAAAAAAGTTTTGAGGATCAAACATTTTTTTTTTATTCTGAAAAACGTGTATTAAAAAAAAATGAGTACTCGACTTCTCGCAAAAAGTACTTTATTTCCATAAGTTCTGAGTTTTTTTTTTATTGCTATTTACATATTGGCAATTGCATTTAAAAGGTAGGTTGTAATACAGTGGAATTTTAGTTATACGTTTTTCAAGGAGTACAGCAAGTATGACGTATAGATGAGATTAAAGTAGAAATGAAATACAGTGTGTATGCGAAACTCTTTAGCATTTAAAAATAATAATCGGTGCACAATTCACGATATTTTGTAATAGCAGTACCTCTATTATGCTAATGATTGATTTTCCAATTGAACACTTGATTGGTAGTAATGAAGTAATTAGCTAAAACAATTTTTTTAATCATCGTTCAGAATTTTTATTCAATGCGAGCTTGTAACATTAAAGCTTTGACGTTTTAGACCAGTAAATAACAGACATGTTCGTATTAATAAGACATATGTAATCACAGTTAAGTGTTGAGTCTATGCATAATTCCATATTTACCAGAAAAAAAGCGATTTTAATCAGCTAAATATGTTCCCTTCTGTCCAATGATTTTCTGCCATCTCTCCACGAGTTTTATCATCTCACTTTCACAGAAGCCCTGAGATCTTTGAGCAAAGAAGTCAGCCAAGTGGTTTTTGTGGACGTCCACGGTACTGAAAGTTTTATTATTCAAAGTGTTTTGTAGGCCCGGGAATAAGGCATAGTATGAAGGTGGAAGGTCCGGACTGTCCGATGGGTGGACTAAAACATCCTACCCAAGCCGCAATTACTTTTGCCGGGTCATCAGAGAAATGTGTGGTCTAGCGTTGTCCTGGTCGAACAACTACGTCCTTCGCCAATTCGGGCGGCTTATGATTGCTCGCTTTAAGGCCTTCGGCCACTCTAGAGGCCAAAAAAAGGGCATTTTGTGTGATTTTATTTCAGCGAAACCATAAAATAAATCGGAATTACAAAATAAGGGTTTTATTATACACGTAATTGACTATACAAAATTATTTTTTCACAGCGATACATGTCAAAATGGTGACTGTGCAGCATTTTTCCGATGACGCCTTTATTTCTGCAAGGTCAACGGCTGGACCAACAGCTCCTATAATTTTTGAGTTATGATGAGACACTAAAGTTTTTTCCATTATATATAAGAATAGCTATAGAAGTACGTAGGATTTTTTTGTTGTATTGTTTTTTGTCAAAATGGCGCATTTCTAAAACAAAAAGTATAAAATGCCATGAGAAAATCGTCAGAAAATTGTTTATAAAAAAGGTACTATGCAATTTAATTAAAAAATCCTACGCAGTGCCACAGAAAATGTAATTCTAAATATACAGTTAAAATTTCAAGTGAATCGGTTGACATTTGTTTGAGTTATGAGTCCGGCCGACTTGAAAAATGTAGTTTTGAGATAAACGCGTTTAAAGTTAGTAGAAAGTCACGACATGAATCAAGAGGGGTTGCGCTATAGTTCGAGAATCGAGTACTTAGAGATTTTTCACACCCATAATCTTTTGGAATATAATTTTGTAAGTACTAAGGTACATTTTCAACAAAAGACCCATACAATAGACCCAATACATTCATACACAGTACCTACGATCCCAGAGTTTTACAGTGGAAAAAATTAAGGCATTGCTTGTACAAATTGTCTTATACTTGTCTATTTTTTTTTGTCACCGAACACTCATTGCTTAATGTATAACTGAGAAAAAACGAATCGCGAAACGGACGCTGGGAAACAAAATGAGTAACGTATAAGTGAAAAATATAGAAATTAAGTTTCAGTTTTTATAATCTGTCACGATTTAATTGTTGTATCTTTATTTAATTGTCATTACATTCTTTATAGACGGTATATCTATCGGGGCCAGAAAAATTTGACGTATAAATGATAAAAACGTATAAGTGCAAAACGTATAAACGAAGCTTCACTGTCTATAATTTTGTTAAGATTTAATTGTTGTATCTTTATTTAATTGTTCAACATTTGTTCATAGTAATATTGTATATTGATTTCGCACACCCGTACGAGCTTTTACGAATTCCCTTTCTTTTTTAATCGAGCCAAGTACTCGTCAGTGATAGTGCAAAATTTATGACATTTTCGGACGACTCCGTTACTTTTGAACGATCCTGTATATTACGAGACTCAGCGTTGAAAAAGGTAAAAATTAGTCTGCGTGCGGCTTCGCTTGTACGGACGAACGCGTGGGTGGTATTAGTGCAAACACGTCAAATTAAGAGATATCTGCTGTCCTCCCTTCTCCGGCCTCGACATCTGGGGACACACGAGCGTTATTTCCGAAAGCGATATAGGGAGGAATGACAAAAAGAGAACGATTACGGTAGCAGGTGTGAATTCCACAAAGGAAACTCAACAATGCGGGCCCTCATCATCCTAGCATGATCCAGCGCGACCTCAAAAACTTTTGACTTTGAGTGACACGATAGGTTTCAACGAATTGTAATCGCCAACCTTAACTCAAATCAGTTTCATCAATTTTTTTTTTCATAACTCTGTTCAAAAGAGACCACATGGTAAATTGTGATCTCTTTTGGAACGTATTTTCCGAAATACGTATAGACATTTTTCGAAAAATTTAAAGTTGGCGAAAAAGCATACACAAGACAGTCGCTTCAAATTCTTTGGACGCAAGGAATTATCAGAGACATTTCCCTCGCCATATCAATTTTTGCCTATTTATCGGAACAATCGATACACTGCCAAAAAAAAATCAATTTAATTAGGATCTATTTAAATGAAATAGGTTTTTTCCTTGTCTCGCGGCCTATTATGACCCTATTTGTTTCAAATATATTCTTTTATTTGTTCAAGCCATTCTTTTCAAATATTAAATATATACAAGTTAAATAAATAAAGATTAGATTCAAATTATATAAATAAAGATAAAACACGATATATCGCAGGAATTTGAGAAAGGAATATAAGTTCATGACATAAAAGTGCGGTGAAAAAAAGTTGAATTATTTTTCTTTTTTTCACTAACAAGACTGTTATTCGGAGAGAAAAAAAAGTTCCGAAAATAAGAATATCGATAATAATCATCGATAGCTAAACATTCTTACATTATATGTTCACAATAAAACGTGAAAGATGATCAAAACTCTGAAAAAATTCTACCACGAAAGATCAAAACTCCGAAAGAATTTTACCCGAAAGACCAAAACTCCGAAAATCTGAACACTGTCGAAACAAGTGCTGGTGCTGCTATCTAAACGCGTTAGGGTAACTTGCTATCTGCTTTATGTGTGAGTTTTCGGAATTTTGAACGTTCAGAAAGTTTTTTTATCGGAATATTACACTATCTAAACTTCAGTTTTCGCAAACTTGATGATCGAAGCTGACTTCCGGAGTCCAAAACTTTCGTGAATCTGACGAATCTCTTATTAACTTTTATTATATTTAAACTTTCTGATATAGCTCGTTTTCTATAATAAACATTTGGGAATTTTTTGGCATGCGTAATATTACATATTTGGAGTTTTGTATGTCGTATTACTGGTCCTTCAAATAAAGCGTTGATCTTATTCATACTATTTCTGAAAATTATCTCGTATAAGAAATCATATTTGTATCCTTGTTCTATCGCTACTCGTACCGTTCTAGATCATTTACAGTCGACTGTGTAGAACTTTGCTGGTATGATCTTTGCGAAACTTGTAGTTTTGGAACATTGAAATTAGGAATTTTAAACCGCCAGATGAAACCAAATTACAGATCTATTAGAAATAAATAAAACATTTAGTTATTAGACGATATTGAATAGACTTTGATTTGAATAAATAAATATATTTAGAATAAATAATTTTAATAATGGAATGCAATAGGAAAAGTTTGATTTCATGAAAAATCTAGTTAATTCAAATTAAAAAAAATAACATAGACGCATCTAGTTAATATTTATAGTACATTATGACACGAGGACGAAAAAAAAATTTTCTAACGAGTGTGAGCTAGAAAACTTTTTCACACGAGATTAGAAAAAGTTTTTTCGTCGAATATTATACGAAATTTTATTGTACGCGGTGTTAAAATGGGGGTTTTATGCACGCGAAGCGTGCGTAAAACGTCCATTATCGTACCGAGTGGAATAATAGTACATTGTGTACCAAGGAGACAAAGTGGGTCTTTTACCACGAGCGCGATGTTTTCAGTACGAGTCGTAGCCGAGCGCGCGCAGCGCGCACGAGGCGAAGACGAGTACTGCAAACATCGCGCGAGTGGTAAAAGTCCTTGTCTCCGCGGTGCACACGATTATTTATATACCAAAACCATGTTTTCCGAGATTTTGCAATGTAAAATATATGTGGCTGCAACCATGTGCCGTAGCTGTGTTGCGTACGTAAGGTGTATCGCACATGGAAGGTGCATCGGACATGAAAGGTGTATTGCACGCGCGTCGAGGGGGTGGAGGGGGCGGAGCCCCCCTGTGCACACGAAAAGTAATTTTGAAATGCATCACCAAATTTTAACATACTATGTTATTAATAATTTTGGTAAATTCGTTGAAATACGCTACGGCGATTGATTCAGATGACAATTTCGTTTTATGTTATCGCTTCCACGTCATAAATGCGTCGTACGTTGAGTTATAGAGGTTTTTCGATTTGGACGGCAATATTTCGTGTGTCGTTTTTGTCGCGGCTTCTTATAGATCTGGTGACGTGCATTCGAGCCATTCATCGCTGCTATGTTTTTCCGTATCACTCATTGTTTGTTTAATTTTGTTATTAATGATGTATTTCGCGGCGAGATCGACGATGCTTTATCGCGGTGTCACGTGAAAGTGAGGTTGTGTTACGTCCCGCAAATAACGCCGCAACGTACGTAATAATTCCTCGACCTAATGACTGACGGCAGCACTTGACGGCCGACTGTGGGAACGCGCCGAAAATCCCTACAGCATGATATCCATTGAGCGTATGTTTTTAGGTTCGGTAGTCGCGTCTAGAGATTTTCGGCGCGTTCTTACACGACAGCTGTTCTACAGGGACGGTTCTCAATATTTGAATACCAGTACGTAAAATACCCCTTTTACGTATCGTTTGCACGCACGAAAAAGCGAGGAAAACATGGTTGTGGTATATGAAGGTTTCTTTTCAAGCGCAATTATGGTACTTTTTTTCAATATTCGGTTCCTTGATAGTACCTTTCGTAATAAAAATAAAGTGAAACAATGGCTTGACAACGACCTTTGGAATTGCGCGACGCACTGAAATGTGGCTGTGTCTGGCGGTTGTTGGGTCTGGAACGTAATGTGTGTGGAGCGATCGGGTGAACGTGAAGCGGTAATAAAAAAAAAAGAAACGCGAAAAAAAAGAAATTCGCACCTATCGGCGAAAATCGATAAGTGCGGCATGACTCATCTTACGTTATATGTGAAGAACCCGAGGGCATTGTAGCATGACCCATGTTCGATTGAAAAGTACATCTCGCATTATGTATTATGTATACAAAAATACATATACATGTAGGTCTGTGTGTATATATGTATATATGTATGTACATAAAAGCACCCGAGTCTCCTTCTTGGCGAGATGTGATATTTATATTCTTTTTATACTTAACGTGACCTCGTAAACTGCTGACCTGTACGTTACTGTTGTATAGATTCCAAGCTGCACTGATCTGTCATTTTTTTGCTCCATTTTTTTTTAAGAAAAATTATATAGATTCTTTTTTTTTTAATTTACTTCTCGATTCTGTTGTTCCTGATTGATTTAGCATTGAAAATGCTTTTGAAGATGTATATAGGGGTCTGATTTAGTCACACGAAACTAACGCTACCCCCACTCCACTGCCGCTGTGTTGTAGCAGGGTGGAGGAAGCTGCGACATGCTAAATGCCTGTGATTTGTTGAAAAAAGCTGCATTACATGTAGAGTGATTTGTGGTTATAAGTTGTAAGTTTCAATTTTGGTGTGTACATTACAATGTTGGTGGATTTGTTTGTTTGGTTGGATTTGTTTGGGCTGAAGTGTGGGTTTGTTTGGGCTGAAGTTTGTTTGGGTTTGTTTGGACTTAAGTTTGTTTTGGTTTGTTTGGGCTTGAGTTTGTTTGGGTTTGTGTGGGCTTAATTTGTTTGGGCTTAAGTTTGTTTGGGTTTGTTTTGCTTAAGTTTGTTTGGGTTTGTTCGGACTTAAGTTTGTTTGGGTTTGTTTGGGCTTAAGTTTGTTTGGGTTTGTTTGGGCTTAAGTTTGGGTTTGTTTAGGCTTAAGTTTGTTTAGGTTCGTTGGGCTTAAGTTTGTTTGGGTTTGTTTGGGTTCAAGATTGTTTGGGTTTGTTTGGGCTTAAGTTTGGGCTTAAGTTTGTTTGGGTTTGTTTGTGTTTAAGTTTGGATTTGTTTGGGTTTGTGTGGGCTTAAGTTTGTTTGGGTTTGTTTGGGCTTAAGTTTGTTTGGGTTTGTTTGGGCTTAAGTTTGGGCTTGAGTTTGGTTTTGATTTTTTGGTTTGTTTGTTTGGGTCTGTTTGGGCTTAAGTTTGGGATTGTTGGGGCTTAAGTTTGGGTTTGCTTGGTTTTAAATTTGGGTTTGATGGATGGATAGTGAAAGAGTGAGAATGTGAGTTTATGTGTGAGAGACCGCGAGAGTGAGAATGTGAGGAGAGAGTGAAAGAGTGAGAGAGCAACTCATATTATTTGCATGTACCTTTTTTTATCACCCGAAAAGTCTGATTACATTTTCAATGCCATGAAATAGTTGCACTTTGTGTAATATCTGTAGTTTTTTTTCAAAATATTTTTCCAATCCGTAACAATTCGAGTATAGAAACGTTGCGAGCAGTTTTTTCGAAAATTCTCGTCAGTAGATGTAAAATCTTTTGGCAATTAGGATTCAAACGATTGGTTTTCAATTGTCAGACCAAATGTCGCATTTCCACTTCGCTCGATATACTCTGAACACGTATTCCATGGGAATATTGCTCGAAATGCTTTCTCGTCCTTTCTTCGTAATATCTTTTGGATACTTTATTTTTAGGTTTCGTCAAAAAGACCCCTTTACGAATCACTGAGCTTTACGGGCCAATAATGATTTTGAAAGTGCTATACGCTGTTGTTATTGTTCAAGCGTTTACATCGTGTGAATTAAAAAGAAGTATAATAATAATTCACGTACGAAAAGTGTCATCGTTGCGGAAAATTGATTTTGTCATTTGGACTTTGAACGTCACGTGTAATCTTCGAGGCACACACGCCGTTTGAACTATCTTTAGAATTATCGACGAAAAGCTTCCACGTGTGGATCGAAAAGTTTACGACCTACGCGAGCGTAATCAAGCCTCTGTACAAAGAACGTTACGTGGATTTTTTTTTTTACGAAATTGTCACCCTACAATTTTTTTACGAATGATCTTGTCTGTTTGGACATCGGTAAATCATTTTTCGACGCAAGCCACGTTTTGCAAATTGAACAGATGCAATATAAATATGTATATTACCAAAAACGTCGTAAATTCATTTTTTTCAATTACAAAATTATATATTTTTTTAAGGGGGGTGCTCAGGATTTTTGCGGGGCAGGCGGAAAGAGGGGACGCTTATGCTTAAACACGGGTACCGGTAACGGCTGCCAACCCCGAATGATCAAATTTTCGGTTACGTAAAATAAACAAATTTCAGCTAATAAATATGCGGAATGCATATAATTGACAGTTTAGAAATTTTATTAATCGCTTTTTGTTCGTTGACATCGCGAATCTGTTATTAACCAAGTTGAAATGCGGCAAACGCGTAATTTAGTTCTCAGTAACTGGTAGCACTGAGCTCAGATACGAACGCCACATAGTGAGCGCTCATCTGTCAAACTTCCTTCGCGAATGTAGCTCTTGTGTTCGAGGAAAATGAATAGATGGAAAGGAAAAATCCGAAGTGAAAAACAGTATAATTTACGGTTGAAGCTAGTACAAAATGGAAAACAGCGAAAAAAGTAGTACTTGAGCCGGAAAACGAAATCGCAGTCGAGGGACGACGCATAATTGATTTGAAGGTTATGTCAGAACACATGCATTGCAGCTTCAGTCACGAGGAGTTATGGATAAACAATATCGAACATGAAGAAAGACATGAAAAATAACTTTGTTGTTATCATAAGGAATAAAAATAACTATAGTGATAAAAAATATTTAAATGTACTCTTTATGAATAATAATACTCTTTATGAAGCCGTGGTAAGAAATGTATAACGAGGAAACAATACTTTGGGCGTTTCAAATTGTGGCGCCTATTCAAGATGGCCGATTTGACAGCAACGTTGCCATGTGTCGTTAGCGCGCTTCATCGTTTTACGCAACTCAGCTACAATTTTCTGTTTTTTTTTTTCGTAAATATCTCGATAACGAGGCAGACAAAACGCTTCACTTTTCGTTGAAATCATTCATAAATATGTAAAGAATTTCTTCCGCCTATTGGTATTCAATTTTAATCATTTTTATTATGTTGCAAGAGTCGTATCAGAATGATCGTATAGCTTTTGCTTTATCGCCCGTGTATAAGAGCCTAACTTCAATAATTAATTGCTCAACAATCATGCAGACGAATGACTTGAAATTTTGCACGGAGTCGTAATACCTGTTCGAAAATATCCTCAATAAATGTCGGCAGTCTGATTATTACGCGATAGCTGAGCAACCTCCTTAAATTCCAATTCGTATGCTCTTTCGGGCTTTTACGATTCTTTCCTCTTTAGACTCGCACTCTTTACTTTGCTATTTCCGATCCCGAGAGCGGCTGAGCAGTCACCTAACCGAGTATTGGTCCACGCCAACCATCCGCGCGTCCACTCTGCAACCGATCTTACCGAATTACATTTTTTCTTTACGATCTTTCGTACAAACATTGTTTAATGTCAGTTAACGAAAATGAAGATCGACTCTGGTACCGTTTGTGATTCACTTATCGTAATGAAGGCAGTACGAAGGCGACACAAGCGTGAAAATTCGAACGTGAAGCAGGTCGTCTTTCCTTCCGGTCGTACCTGATTCATAATTATCAGAATTTTTTGGTCACGCTTTCGAGACTTGGCCACACGTAAATATATATGCGTTTTACATAAATGTATTTCACAGAGCCAGGCGCTTTACAGCCGCTGGAATTTTCGAGTGAGGTCGGAAGGAAAGTTCGAGTTTTACATAAACATATAAATATATATATATTTATATAAAATACGATGATTTGTTTAATTTAATCGAACAGAGAGATCGTTCGACCATAATATAGCTATAAAAAAAATTAATGAAATATTATATTAAATGTGTAATTTTTGTTTGGGTTTGTTTGGGTTTGAGATCGTTCGACCATAATATAGCTATATAACAAATTAATAAAATATTATATTAAACGTGTAATTTTTGTAAATTTAAAGTAAAAAACACGTTCAGGGATTTTTATCAAATTGGTCGATTCTCATTTTTTTAATGTGATAACTTCAATTTTTTGTATCAATATTTCGCATTAACATTGAGGCAGTATTGTTGTCTAGAAATTGGAAATTTTTTTTTTTCCATTTAGTTTTATTATTCTACTGACTTTTCTAAATACGCATGTGAACACCGTTTAATTATACTTATTAAATTAGCCGAGTTATAAAAATGACAAGGAGTTACGCTCGGGGAGCGCCGACGAACGGCAGCAACTTTAAGGTACTTCTTTCGCAGAGGGCCGTATGTTGTGGGAGCATAAGTTAGGGCCTCTTTTAATCATTCCTATATTAACAGTTGCGTTTAAGGGGTTACGTTTGAAAATGTCAAAAATCCCATTTTTTAATATTTTATTATCTAATAGTACATTATGTCTAGAACATTCTCCCAAAGTTTTAAGTTAATCGAAGTAAAAGTCTAAGAGAGAGAGCCTTTGGGAATTCCCCCCGTTTGGAAAGATCGGCCGGGAGCGACGCAGGTATACGCATTTTTCTCAAAACACTATTTTTGAAGTCAGTGGACACGATTTCTCAAAAAGTAATGTACCGATCTTTTTGAAATTTTGCACACTTCTTGAAAATAGCATTGACTAGTGATTGAACGAAGATTTTTTTTCGATTACAACTAATTTTACAAGGCTATACGTAGTGTAAATTGTACAAAAAATGTAACTATTTTGCATACAACTCTGCCAAAAATTCAAATTTCATTTTTTTTAAAAATACTTCGTTCAATCACGAGCTATACTTGTCTACTAACAGAAAAAAAATTGGTTTTTTAATTTCACATAAAGCTATCATGAGTTATCCTGACCACCATGAGGACACTTTTTTTTGAGGGGTCTCCGGAAACCAGGTCCCACCGGCCGAATTTCCCAAATTTTTGGATAAAATTATTTTTCAATATTGTTGAAATGTTGCTCTTTTATGTGCTTAACATTTTAAATAAAATAATTTATATATTATATTTTAAAAAAATAGAGAAAATATGCTTTTTTTTGGCTTCGAAACTCAGGTAACCCTTTAAGGGGCCAGTCCACTTTGAAAATTAAAAAAAATCGATTTTTCTTAAATGTTTTCGAAAGTACATACATTCAGAAATATTGTGTCAATATTGTGTCAATATTGCCGATTGAGTTTAGGTAAGAGTTTTTCATAGTATAAACTTCAAACGCGTTTTTCTCGAAACATCGTTTTCAAAACCTAGCTCCATCGTATCTCTAAAACTAATAAACCGATTCTCTTGAAATTTGAACCCCATATTGTAAACATGATTCGCAACAAGATGACCCTCGATGGTTTTAAAATTTTGATTTTTACTCTTTTTTTTTGCGAAAAACTGCGAAAGAAATGCGTTTTTTTTACTTTTTTCGTTTTTCATCTGCCATTTTTTTATTTTTTTGATAAAACTTTATATCCGAGGGTCATTTTGTAGCTGGTATCATACTGAATCTAATGGACTTTGATTTTTTTTGTTTCAAACAAGCCGTTGCCGAGTTGTGATAGAGTTACCTAGCCCACCTATTTTTGAGGCGTTACGTTAAACTATAGTTTTTGTTACTTAAAAATGAATAAAAATGAATTAAAATTTTTTAAAATGTATTTCAAGACTTTATTTATCAAGCCCAACAACTTTTATATTCATATCTTTTATAAAATACTAAAAAAAAATCGCGAAAATAGCCTTTTTTTCGTGGCTCCAAAGTGGACTGGCCCCTTAATAAAAATAAGTTACAATCAATTATTACACCCAACGATGAACTGAGATGAAAAGTTTTATATAAATTTTGTAGATTTCGACATTTTGACATGTTCTCTGCGAAGCTGCGATTATCAAAACTCTTCTGCTAGTCACATTTTTCTAAGTTTTATCATTAATATTCTCTATCAACATTCGGTGACCCCTGTTTTTATTGTCATTACGGAATCTTCAGCATTTTTATATGTTCAGAGCAACTTATTTGAGACATTTATAAATTATCAGATAGAAATGTGGTCAGCATGTCATCTCCATAAAGTGCTGGATTGGAAGGGAATCATCCACTATGAGCTGCTCCCATCGGGCCAAACACTCAATTCGGACCTCTACTGTCAACAACTGACCAGATTGAAGCAGGCGATCGACCAGAAGCGGCCAGAATTGGCCAATAGGAAGGGTGTTGTGTTCCATAAAGACAACGCCAGGCCGCTCACATCTTTAACGACGCGCCAGAAGCTCTGAGAGCTTAGATGGGAGGTTCTATCGCACCCGCCGTATAGTCCAGACCTGGCACCAAGCGATTATCACCTTTTCAAGCATTTGCAAAATTTTCTTGATGGTACAAAACTGGCCTCGAGAGAGGCTTGTGAAAATGAGCTGGTCAAGTTTTTCACCAATAGGGATGAGGACTTCTTCAATCGCTGAATTATGAAATTGCCTTCAAAATGGAAAAAAGTTATCGAACAAAACGGCGCATTGTTGATCTAAATCGGATAATCCTATGTTAATTTCATCGTCTAAATAAAGCGAAAAAACGCTCAGAACTTTTTACTTCATCTAATATATGTTTTTTCTTATTAATTTGTACATATTCTTGAAGGATCAATAAACATATGTATTTATTTGTTTAGTTATTCCACCCCAAAAATCACCTCCAAAACAGCGCTCTAGACAACTACACTGCCTCAATAGTAATTCATTAATAGAAGGTTTTTATATACACTTTTTGTATAATGTATAATTATAATATTTCAACTATCAAAACTTTTGTGTTTTTTGAGCTAACGATTTTTTTTCACTAATTTTGAAATCTGTATGCAACAAAATGCATGCAAATTTGAATCTGAAAAGTAGCTGTTTATTGGGAAAAATAAAAACTCCTTGGTGTGATTTTAAAGACTAAAGATTATTGCGATATCTTGTAGGCGAAATGTTCTTTTTTTTATTACTTCATTTTTGCCATTCCCTCGTCAATAAAAATGGCCTTATGAATAAGAATGGCACACCCTGTACATGCATCTACATTTTTGTCTTTCAATCCGTGTATCGTGCAGATACACGAATGTAAAGGGGGAAAGAAACGGAAGGCGAAACGATATTAGATCGACAGTCGATCGCAGCGATCGTGAAGGAATGCGAGCAGTAGGACAAGACATTCATATACTCATATATACAGATGTATACCACAGATATACAGGAACAACTCAAGAATCCTCTCGCGTCCCCGATAATCGTCGCGAATATGGAGCGAAAGTCACGTATACCGCTCGTCGCGAATATCATACAGTGTTAAATATGCATCAATATTCGAGGTTCGTCATTATCGCACGACAATTGAGACAGTTCGAGACGTGCAAATATTTTGAGCAATTAAAAAAAAAAGAAAAATCGCTTTCAAAAAAATGTTGCAAGTCGACGACATAAAAAATAAATATAATGAATATTTGAAAATATAATTATAATAGTGAAACGTCTATTTTTCAAATTGTACTCGATTAATTATTCTACTCGAATTCAAATTTATTCTGGACAAAAAACTTTACCGAGTTTTCGACTTGCTTGAGAACACTTTCGATATTTAGGAAGATTATAATAATAATATTGCTGCTAAGTTTCCGAAGCCTCGCAGGAGTTTCTCGATGCACGGCGTAGGAATATCCGGGTCCAGCGTGGCTCGAGGAACGAGTGATAAAAGAATAGAAAAATGGAGTCACGTTTCGCATGTATCAAAACTGATCGATTCTCCATCCCGAAGCTCTCCTTGATTTCTTTGCAGCTGGGCAAACCTCGAGGCACGATCCAGTTTGAGCCTTCCCTCCCCCCTTCCCTCCCTCATCCGTGATGTAAATCGTGCTCTCAACACTCTCTCTCTCGCTCCCTCTCCCCCCTCCCTCCCTCTCTCTCTCTCTCTCTCTCTCTCTCTCTCTCTCTCTCTCTCTCTCTCTCTCTCTCTCTCTCTCTCTCTCCCCCCCCCTCTCTCTCTCCAAAAAATTGAAAACCAAAAAATTGATTTTTTAATTTCAGATAAAGCTATCATGAGTTATCCCGACCAACACGAGGACACTTTTTTTTTACGGGCCTCCGGAAACCAGGTCACCGGCTGAATTTCCCAAATTTTTGGATGAATTTTTTAAAAATATTGTTGAAATGTTGCTCTTTTATGTGTTTAACATTTTGAATAAAATAGTTTATATATTATATTTAAAAAAAAACTAAGAAAATTTGTTTTTTTTTCGTTTCGAAACCCACTTAACCCCTTAAACCAATCTTTTTTTCATCTAAATTATAACAAAACTAAAATACCAAAAATGCATCGATATCTTGACTACTGCTGTATCAATATCAATAATGCCGCTTTGGTTATAATAATAATTTAAAGAAATTAAAAATCATGAGAAGTTAATAATAATAAAAATATATTGACAATAATAATGAAATTTATTTAATTTTTTTTACGTCCGATGTTCCATCGTTTGCCCTGACGGGCTTATACGATCATTGTTACTAAACTATTTCCAGTTTCCAGAAAAGATTCCCCATAGTGGCGCACAGCTACTTATTTCTCATGCACTACTATAGACGACCGCCCATCCGAGTGTCGGGTGAGTTCGACTCGGCTTGACATGGAAGATCGCCGCAGTCGAACACCGATTGCGCCTTCACTACTCTCGACATATTATTATTATTATTATTATTATTATTATTATTATTATTATTATTATTAATGGACGGATGCAATTTTCGAAACATCCGGAAAATCGAGATAAAAGCGATCGTGCTTTGTTGTATATGGCCAGGATAAACGCGTGGAAGCGTCGAGAGTGAAAGGGTTGAGACGAGTTGAGTATAGAAATAACAGCGAAGATAAAGAAGAACGAAAAAAGATGAAAATCTTCGAACGGAAAAACGTAGAAAATAAGATAGACGAGGGATTGGTCTTGAAACCTTCGAAGGCTCCGGAGCTTGGATTTATTCGTAAGAACTTATTCTGTTCATGAAAGATCCGATAGATTTGTCTGTGCAAGACTGAACAAAAGTTTACCTCCTCTGGGTTCAGTATTATTCTTAGTCATGAACTTGTACTCAATATGGCTAACTCGACGTATTATGTCAATTAAGACGATATCAGTAATAATGATAAGAGTCTGTTAATTTTTTATAATACTGACATTACAATATTGTGATCAATGACAATATTCTGATCAACAGGACTGATTAATGTTAATTAATACTTATGATCAGATGTTGACAATATTACCGATGATGAAATTTACTTTGAATAGTACGAGGGTCTGCTGTATGGTGCTGGAATAGCTGATTAATCGGTAAGACACTTTATCATTTGATTAAACACATTTGACTTTGAGTTTTTCGTTTGTGAAACTTTAAAGGTGTTTTTCTTGAAACGACATTTTTTCAATTCGCGGGAATCATAACTCAAAAACTAATTGATGGATCATCTTAAAAATTTGGAACACGTTTACATAATATAATTTATTAAAACAAGAACCTAAAGTTGGAAAGATTCGATTGTTTAAAATATATTTATTATTGCAAAATGCCGGGGAAAAAAATGCTAAAATTCGATTTTTTTCCAACACGTTCCAACATTCAATTCTCGATTCTTTTTTCAATATTTAGGTTCATGTTCTTAAAAAAACATCTGAAGAATGTATAAAAATTTGTTGGACTATTTCAGATGCGAATTGCGAGCAGCACAATACCCGCAAATCGACACCGACGATGAAGACACGCCAAGGGACACAGCGGATTGCACCTTAATTAATGCATGGAATAACTTGAAAAAATTTCCAGAGATGTATGAAAATATGAATAAATTATTGTCAGAGTTGCCGAAATTTCCATTTTTTTTTCACAATAAAAAAAAATCCAAAAAATCATCCAACTTTCGGTCTCCAAAAGTGGTTGTCCGCCGTAAGAAAAAAATGTCCGGATTTCGCCGAGGAAAAAGTCCTGTTTCACAAGGATAACGCTCGGGTTCACACGTACATGGTCGCGATGTCAAAATTGAACGAATTGAAGATTGAATTGCTTCCGCACCCACCATTCTTCGCCACATCTAGTTCCCAGCGACTTTTTTCTGTTTCCCAATTTGAAAAAAAAAACATCTCGGAGAAAAATATTGGTCAAATTCCAAGGTTGAAGCCGCTGTAAACCAGTATTTTTCAGGTTTAGACACTCAATTTTGTTCTGGCTGTTTGAAAGGTTGGGAGAATCGTCGGACCAAATGTATCGAGTTGAAGGGAAAATACGTCGAGGCGTAAATTTTGTTTTCCTTCGAAATATCTGTTATTCTCAAAAAGGCTGGTAACTTTTCAAATGATCCGCGTAATTGTGAATAACAATTATACCATCTATGAACAGTATGCGCATCATGTGTCGTAAGAAATATGGTATCATCAATAATAATGTTTTTCAGTGTACACGACATTCATAAAATCCAACATTAAAAAAATAGGAAATCTATTGTAAATGAGGAAACTGCGTTTTCACGTGTATGTCGTGAAAGTGCAAAAATAGAAGATCAGTAAGCCAGATCTGTTGTGCTTTTCCTATTGCTCACAAGTCTAGTCACTTGAGGAATATGAAAACACCTTCGACCGTTCATCCGACGATATTAGGCCGCCACTCTCTTCCCTCTCTTCTAACTTCTCTCTCTCTCTCTCTCACTCTCTCTCTCTCTCTCTCTCTCTCTCTCTCTCTCTCTCTCTCTCTCTCTTCCTCTCTCTCGCTCTCCCTCTCTCTCTCTCTCTTTCATTCTCGCCTCCCAGCTCGCTGTCCCTTTCCGGCTCGCTACGACCGTCTTTCGTAATGTCTAAAACCCATCGAGTCTTCTGTTCTCCGGGTACACACGTGGCTTTACGTCTGCGCGCGACTTTTGACGCGTCGTCGCGACAGTAACCCGCGGGACCGCCGTGTCGTCGTTCGCCGACCACTCTAAACGTTACTGAGCACGCGTGACGCTTTTTCGAACCGGTACAACGAGAGCTCAAACGAATTAAGGTTATATCACTATCTTCCAATTGAGGCAAAGCAGTGCCAAATTCTTGCAATCGCGCGCCGACGAATTATCGCATATTAAGTTATAATTTCCACGGTCGCATATGATATTAGCGAATGAAAAATTATCTATTAAGTCACAAACAAAATTGAACGAGCAAAGACGAACGACCTGAAAATTGCACTGTGCCCATGTGCATAAAAGAATATTTTTTAAAATTATTTATTCGAACTATGAAAAAAGGTTTATGGCTTATTAATCATTAAATTTAAAAAGTTGCCAATCGTTACAAATCATTAAAATCAATTAACAATCATTAAAATTAATTAAAGATAATTAAAATTAATTAAAAATCATTGAAATTAATGAAAAATCATTAAAAATCATGGAATATCATTGAAAATCATTAAAGTTCATTACAAATAATTAAAATTCATTGAAAATAATGAAAAATCATTAAATATCATTAAAATTAATTGAAAATCATTCAAACTCACTGAAAATCCTCCAAAATTCATTAGAATAATTAAAAAATCATAAAAATAAATTCTTAACCATTAAAAAAAGTTTATTTGTTTATTTCCAATGAAAATAATAAGATGAAAGATGGCGAATCGTAAGATTTATTAAAAAGAAAAGTAAAGTTCCGATCCCTATCTTTATACTTATACAATAATTGAGATGATATGAACTTTGATCTTATTGACGCATGATATTATTGAACACCTGAAAACAACAAAAAGAGCAAAATAAAAAAAAGCCCATTTTTTCTATGACGACACACGCCAGTGTGCAATTACTTAAATCGAGGCACACGTGTATACCGGATTTATCCATAGAGATTAAAGTAGTATTCCGTTAGAGCGCTTTACGATGTGTATTCACAGCTGTAATTTAATAGACGCGTGTGAGCAGCGTGTGCTCGAGTAACGCCCTCTCGTCGCCTCCTGTAAATATATTTCCATCCGGAACATAATTATCATAGTGCTAAAAACGAATCAATGTCTTCTCGCATTAATCTAAGCCAGGCTAATTAATCGATTTGTCTTTAATTATTTCATTGTTTAATAGTAAATTAATTTGTTTGGTTTTTCTAATGGCCAAGAGCTATAAATGTGGGACATAAGTACACGGAAAATGGTGTACCGAAAATGTGGCACAATGCGTGATCCCGATCGATTTATCGGGCAAAAGGAAGCGATTGCGATTGTCCATCGGCCGAAAAGAAAAGTTAGCGTTGAATGAGTATGATATGGAGAAAGGGTCGCGAGCTTGGTGAGGCGCGATGAGGAGAACACGAGAGCTCTCGTATGGACCACGATCGAAAACCGGACGCGACCGCTCGAGCGATTCAGGAATCCGAGACGACGAACACCAAGGAACGAACGCGAAGGTATCTTCTTTTCTTCTCTCTCTCTCTCTCTCTCTCTCTCTCTCTCTATCTCTCTCTCTCTCTCTATGCTTGTCTTCTTGTATCACTTTCTTCTCATCTCCCTCTGTCTTTTTCCCCTCTCTATTTCGCGGATTCTAATCCGCGAGTGAATCTACTCGCGCATAGACCCCACATTCGGTTTTTTTTCCTCTCAAAACATCGTTCTTGTTCATCCGGATCCTCGGATAAATGAAAATGCGAAAATGTGCATTCTGAAACTTGCCACGGGACACTGTAGCCCAACTTTCCTTTCAACCCTCGTGGTCACACTTTGAAATTCAATCGCGGTGGTCACACTTGGGTCGATTCTACCCAGTCAGTTTTCAAAAAAAGTATTGCGACCAAACTATTCGTCCGAAGTGGTTCAAAAAATTACAGAATATGCTTTAAACTTTCTAGATGATGTACGAAAAAATTATTTATGAGAAATAAAATGGTTAAATGTTAAAAAAAAAATCCTAAAGAGGTGAAAAGGCAAAAAAGACACTTTTTCGCTCAAAAAAAAATCATAGTTCCGTGAATTTTCAACATTTTTACCTAAAATTTGGACGTGACACTCCTTAGATATGCTACTTTTGGAAAAAAATAGTAGCATAGTGCGCGTTTTAAAAAAAAAAATTAATTTTTTTTTCATTTTCTGAAAAATACATTTGTTAAGAATGCTCTCGACAAATTTTTTAAAAGAAATTTGTAAAATTGCCGGAGATACAGCATTTTATGTGAAACCGTTCGAAGCGCACGACCGCGCCGAGCGAATATGCGAAGCCGAGCACGAAGCCGAAAAAAGCACGCATGAGGGTCGTCTGCGTGCAAAACATGAAAAATATGATGAGTCTCTGGATGCTGAGGAGCTGTTGTATGATTCAGGAATAGCTGACTAACGGTGAGAAACAAAAAAAAAAAGAGACAAATAAAAAATTTAGTTTGTATGTTGAATTATCCTTCAGCAAAACTTTGAACGCGTTTTTTTCGAAACTACGTTTTTCCACCTGGTTGACAACATATTAAAAAAACTATTCATACGATTTGCATGCGCCAAGTCTTAAACTGTTCGAAAATCCAGTCTCTATGGCACCACGTAGGGATTTTTTTTATAAAGGGCCCCCTTCTATTTTTTTTTAATGAACGATGAAAATTTTCCATGAAAATCGGAAATAAAATTCGCTGGTCCGCCATTTTTTGTTTTTAGATATCGAAATTCCCCTACGTAATGCTGTAAACTTATACGTCTAGTTTCTAAATATATTTTTATTTTATTTTTCAGATGAACCGTACGGCTTAATCGCTGTCAACCGCCGAGCAGCAATTTCGTTGGAGTGTCCTCTTGGAAGCGGCGTACACCGCGAACTATACTTTAGATTCGAGTACAAAAATTTGTACACAGTCTTCTATATGTATATATTGACTATGAGTATTAATAAAAGAAATTCCATTCATCGTATGCTTGAAAATAATTACTAAAAATACACCCTCGTACCGCGCACGAACCGTGGTGTGGGGCCTTAAAACTCCAGGTAAGATGGCGATTACAGTCCCATTCGAAATCGGGATCTATCTTATATTTACGCTAAACATTGATCGACGGGTCGATTCTACACAGGGTGACCATCAAGGATTAAGAAAAAGTAAAAATTCATTTTTCTCCCGCGATGTATCAGTCTTTTTTAACGAAAATAAAAAAATTGTTAAATTTCGTTACTCGGCGCTGAAAGTCAGTTGGGAAAGATGCGCGAGAAACAACACGAGACTCGAGAGTTTTCTTCATCCTGTGCTACCGTCACGAAGTCCTATCGACCCTGTAAGAAAATTTATTTACTTACGTAAGGCCCTTTCCACCGGGGCTTTTGCGCCTCGATATATTTACGGCTCGGAGTTTGTTCTCCCGATGATTTATTTCGCGGAGTTAGCCGCCTCGGTGGCGATGGCTTTAAGCTCGCCATCGGGACAATTATATGACTATATAGGCGCGGAGAGGAATCCTGTAGAAAAGATAGATAGATAAAGAAAGAGAAAGAGAGAGAGAGAGAGAGAGAGAGGATGATTGTAAAAGGCACGGAAATGGTACCTGCGCCCAGATCCTGATCCCGCATTGCCCAAGGGCTTTGCAACTTCGCAAGTAGTTCGGAATATATCTCGGATGATAAAGGTCCTCCCTTCCGTTCTCCGTTATATCATTGCTGGCACCGGTTACGACAGGATGTCTAAGAAGGCGGAAACTTTTGGATTTAATTCAAAACTACACGGAGAGAGTTAAACGTTAAAAATTACCGTGCAGTAACGGTAACCAGATGACAACCCTGAAACTTAGCTTATTATTACTGAGTAGAACGCAGATTTTCAACGAAAATAAAATAAAATTTCTTCTTCAGATAGAAAATTTTACCAGATTTTCTACTAAATTTTCATGTGTAACAAAATACGCAAAACTTAAATTTAAAAAATATATAATATCAGCGAAATTTTACTGTGCATTTTATTATTTTATGCCTTTCAAAAATGTCTATAAAAAAGTATCGTCTTTATAACAGTTATTTTAAGATTTATTATAAAATTTAATGAGTGTTATAGGAAAATGTATTGTGCTCTCGGTAAAAATTATCGTGCGCGCTACCCTTCTTGTATAGTAAAATTTTAGCTACGTATTTGAAATTTTCTGTAACGTGAGTTAAAAAAAACTTGTCGCATACGAATTATTATGCTTTTCTCACTTGTCACCACATTGAATTATATCACGGTAATTTTTACCGTGAAATTCACGACAAAAATTACTTTTTAATTCTCTCCGTGTATCTACGTTTATTTCGAAGCAATCGAGCGTGTAATAAATTGAATACGAAAATTGCATTCAGAGGGAAAGTGATATGAGGTCATCTGACGTGATGTATTTTGAATATTTTACCATACTGCGCAGTTCCGTTAAGGCGAGCAACCACTTTAGGAGACCGAAAATAATTAGGTGATTTTTTGGATTTTTTTTTTTGTGAAAAAAAAAAACGGAAATTTCCGCAACTCTGACAATAATTTATTCATATTTTTATACATCATATGTCGGTATTTTGTTTAGAAAATTCAACGTACAAAATGCGATGGGATTCATCAAGAATCGTATCGAATTCTGTTCCATAACGTTGAAATCCTCGAGGATTCTAATAGGATTCTTACATTGGATTCCAATGGGGAATTCCGATTAGAATCCAATCTACGAGCGTGGCGTTTTCGTACAGGAGTTCAAAGTTACTCATTTCAACCCTATTAAGAAGTAAGGACAAGTATGGGAATCCAATTGGATTCCTACGAAAATTTCTGCCCGGAGATCCGTCAGATGCGAGCAGTCTGACAATTTTGGATAATGGTTGGATTTGTTTGACTCGAGGAAGGGATAAGTGGACGATCGACCATATGACATCGCGCGCACACGAGAGGATGAAGAAAATGACGTTTCGCTCATAGGATCGACCATACGGCTCTTCTGTTTGCCTGATATTTCGACGATCGAGACGATTGCGCAAATCGCGTTGTACCGCGTTCGCGGGCTCGTGGCACACGAGGAGCGAGAAAAAGTGCGCGAGAAAGAGAGAGAAAGAGCGAGTGAGGGAGGAGATCCGCGGACATGAAACGCGCGCGCCGCGACACTTTGTGAATTTGCGGCAGCGGCGACGGCGTCGAGTTCCCATCAGCGCGCGCGACTCGTTCGAGAGACACAAAGAGAGAGCGCGATGAACTCTCTCCGCGCGCACATTGCCGCGACGCCGCAGAGCACCATTTCTCGTTGCTTGGCTGACACAAAGACGCGAAAAGGTTCGAATGCGCGCGAGCAAAGGGAAATTGGGCTTTGCAGTGAAGAACAAAATTGTCTGCGTGGTAGCCACGCTCGTTAGAAGTGAAACTTCAAACACTGATGTCACTGATGATTGAAAATACCAGATTGTGCTGAAAAGAAATATAAAACATAATGATTGAATTTTCTTAAATTGCAAAATTACAAGATTAACTTCTATTAATTTAATTTTCGATCAAAAATTTGGAATTCATTGAAAACTTGATTGACTTCCGTACAATTGCAATTAAAATTCAATTGAATACAATTTTTTTCTCATTTTTAATTTAATTTAACCTCTAACGAGACTCATAATCTTAAAGAGGAATTTACGTTAAATTCACATTAAATTTTCTGTTGATTATTTGCATTCATAATTTTTGTCGTCACTTTTATTATTATTTTTATTATTTGTGAATGATTGAAATGATTAAGAATGATAGAAAAAGATCAAATAAAGCGTACCCTCAGATAACCGTGAACTCGGTCGGTTATTTCCACAATTATTAGCCATTTTCCACTTTTCACACTGTGAGTGTTTTAAATTGTCACATTCAATATTCATCACATATCACTCACCTCATATATTTTACAAAATATTTGATAAAAAATGGAACAAATGGCAGCTAAAATTCTCCACACTATAACATCGAATGTAAATACACCGAGGTAAACAGCACAACGCAACAAGCAATGCCTGCGGAGTGGCATCTGAGGCACATTTCAAAAAACATTTGCTGAGTAGCAGAAGCAAAGCAAGAATGTTTTTAGAAAGGTTGCTAGTGACGCGCCGTATGATTCTTCGTATACCATGGGGATACTAGTGCGCATGCGCACGTCTCTCCTTTCACTCACCGGATATCTCGCTCTCTCTCTCTTTTTTTTCCCCTTCACGGTAGAGTTAGAAAGTAACGCAAGCGTAAGGTGGGCAAACACTTTAGGAGACCGAAAATTGGATGATTATTTGGATTTTTTTTATTCTGGAAAAAAAACGAAAATATCCGCAACTCTGACAATAATTTATTCATATTTTCATACATCTCTAGTAATTTTTTCAAGTTATTTAATGCATTAATTAAGGTGTAATCCGCTGTGTCCCTTGGCGTGTCCTCATCGTTGTCGATTTGCGGGAATTGTGCAGCTCGCAATTTGCATCTGAAATAGTCCAACAAATTTTTATACATTCTTGAGATGCTTTTTAAGAATATGAACCTAAATATTGAAACAAAAATTGAGAATTGAATGTTGGAACGTGTTTGAAAAAAAAATGATCGATTTTTAGCATTTTTTTCCCGACATTTTGCAATAATAAATATGTTTTAAACAATCTTATCTTTCCAACTTTAGGTTGATGTTTTAATAAATTATATTATGTAAACGTGTTCCAAATTTGAAGATGATCCATCGATTAGTTTTTGAGTTATGATTCCCGCAAATTGAAAAAATGTTGTTTCGAGAAAAACACGTTTAAAGGTTCATAAACGAAAAACTCAAAGTCAAATATGTTTAATCAAATGATAAAGTGTCTTACCGATTAATCAGCGATTCCAGCACCATAGAGCAGTCCTTCCTCTTCCTCATGCAACTCATTTGAAGCTTGCATTTCCTCTTGACGAGCTTTTCGAGCTTCTTTTGTCTCTAATAAACTTTTTCTATTTCGCCGAGCCAGGCGCATCTGATCCATTTGCTCGGCATATCCGTAGTTCTGCATGCCAACTACGATTTGTAGTTCATTCATAACCACGAGTAGGGCTGAATTTCCTTCATTGAATAAAATAGCAGCAAGAAATGCCGCTACCTCGATTATTTTGTACCCAGAATGTAGATGTTTTGGAGCTAATCGCCAAATGGTCGCGTTTGGGTTTGTTTGGGTTATGAAAACCCAAACAAACTACCTAACTGACCGCTCGTGGATACCTGAGCGCGCTTGGAAGTCGAGCGGAGAGTCTTTATCATTTATATACATACCGTTAGAAGAAATCCGAATATCGTTTTGAAATTTTCAGAGTGTATTCTTAAGATATTTTGCTAACGATTTATGAAATAAAAAAAATGATTTTTTTTCAAGCATCTAAAGTGCTTGCCCGCCTTAAACGCGAGAACCTCGTATAAGAAGTTTCACTTAAAAATAAAACATTTCGAATGCCTATTGTAAGTAATTTATTATTTTTTTGCCGATTTTTTTCTAATGCGCTACTGTTGCAGAAGGGCACAGGGTAACTGCGGAAAACCTGCCCGAATACAGTTAAATTTTCACTGATTTTTCATTGTTTGGGTTTGTTTGGGATTTTTCATTGTATTTTACAAACTCAGTGAAACTACGCCTCCTACCAAGTAGCCTGCGCGCAAGCCCGTGCGTGTATGAGCAGTGCCGCATCCGACCACTGGTCAAGGTCAACGAAGCTTGACACATCGCCCAAGCTCGTTATCATTATTATTCGAAAAGATTTATAAAAATTGGACAGACATTAAAAGTCGTTTCCAGGCTGTTTCCGCTTTCGTGTACTCCATTTAAAAGCCGCGGGGCATAGTGACGAACGCTTCACAGTGGAATTTGGAACGGTACTACAGTACTAGCAAGTGCACTGTCTCAGTAAAAACGAGCGGAAGCTGACGACAATTATTTAAAAAATCCTAGTCACGTAATAGACACGTTGCGTCGAAGGAGCTTACGAGAACGCGTACCCTCGTCTTTGAGATCTCTCGTTGGAGTGGTGAAGGTGCTAACAAGCCGAGTGTATCGTATGGCCGCCTAATGAAACCGGATACGACAATCCAGAAAACTATAATACTGTCTCGTGAAATGCGTTAGAAAAATGAATAATTTGTAGGTGCACAAATGTGTGTATGTATGCGCATCTATACTTTTTATATTTTATATTTTAATTTATTTATACTTGAAAAATGTATTGTTGAACATATTGCGAGGCCTTAAAAAATCTTTTTCTTCGCAATTCGAATCGTAGAAATTTGTATAAATAATAGATAAATAATTATATTGTACATTACTGTGCTCGTAAGAAATTATATTAAATGAATAACGTGCAAAGTTAAATGAAGCTATGAACAAATGGAGTACAAATTCAACGATTAACACACGAAAATCTCCACAGAAAATAGAAATAAGAATACAAAAAAAAAAAACATTAAAGCTACTAAATAATCATAATAAAAATAGAAATAATCAACTTCAAGGTACAGGGAAAAAGTTTTATTTTCTTTCGATTCTCTTCGTGATTATCATTACCAATTGGATTATCGTTGAAAAGAAATATACGCGCCGGATCAATTAAATTTCACAATGCGAGGATTCTTTGGAATAATTTCACAGTGTGAACATCCACCTGGAAAATCACAACTCGTCATTGCCGTTCAATTCACAATTCAGATTACGTAAAATGCAAATTTTAATTGACCCTTATGGATAGCCGCGAAGGCACCTAGATTCATCCGTTTGTGCATCCTCGCTGTTACGCTTATACGTGTATTACGAGGCTCTATTGCGACGAGTGTTGCGAGACAACTTCCCACGAGAATTTCCGGCACTCACCTCATGATTCCGCATAGCTGTGCAGATCTACGATGAAACAGCTACACGCACAGACGTTTTTTCATCCGTGAGTCTCGGAAGTTGGGCTACGGCTATAGTGGCAGGGAACAGGGCTTTTTCCGTCTACTTCTTTGTACAAATACTATATAATTCGGGCAATGACTACGTCATTAAAACAAAGTACGCTGTTGAAGAGGTTGTTAGTAAGGGTTGGCCAAGATAATAGGTACTATAGCCCCTTTCTATGGAATATCATAGTGTACCTATTTTGGATACCTTCACATATGAAGAGAGAGTGGGAGAGAAAGAGAGAGAGAGAGAGAGAGAGAGAGAGAGAGGGAGAGAGAGAGAGAGGGAGAGAGAGAGAGAGAGAGTACGTGTTATCTTCTCAAAATGATTTGCAAAACAAGTCTAGCCATGATTAGTGAATTGTTATATTTATTCCAAGTATTTTTCGATTATTTGTCAATCGTGATATTATTTTATATTAAATTATATCATATTATTTTTTTAAATATTATCTTATACCTCGAAATTTTTATTTTTATTGAGTTCCAACGTATACCCTTGCGGGTTTTTACGTACGAGGTGTATAAATTAAGGGCTTAGGCCACTCTAGAGGCAAAAAAAGGGCATATTTTGTGATTTTTTTTCAGCGAAACCACAAAATAAATCGGAATTACAAAATAGGGGTTTCATTATACACGTAATTAAATATACAAAATTATTTTTTCAGAGCAATGCATGTCAAAATGGCGACTGTGCAGCATTTTTCCGATGACGACTTTATTTCTGGAAGGTCAACGGCCGGACCAACAGCTCCTATAATTTTTTTAGTTATGATGAGACACTAAAGTTTTTTCGATTATCTATAAGAATAGCTATAGAAGTACGTAGGATTTTTTTGATATATTGTTTTTTGTGTCAAGATGGCGCATTTCTAAAACAAAAAGTATAAAAAGCCGTGAGAAAATCGTTAGAAAATTGTTTATAAAAAAGGAACTATGCAATATAATTCAAAAAATCCTACGTAGTACCTAAGAAAATATAATTGAGTTATGTTGAGTTATAATTGAGTTATAATTGAGTTATTATAAATATACAGTTAAAATTTCAAGTGAATCGGTTGAAATTTGTTTGAGTTATGAGTACGGCGGACTTGAAAAATGTAGTTTTCAGATAACCACGTTTAAAGTTAGTAGAAAGTCACGACATGAATCAAGAGGGGTTGCGCTAGAATTCGAAAATCGAGTACATAGAGATTTTTCACACCGATAATCTTTTGCAATATAATTTTATAGGTACTAAGGTACATTTTTAATAAAAAAAATCTATTTTTAGAAAATCCTAGAGTGGCCTAAGGCCTCAAGTAATGAGACTGACAACGTAGCGTCCGATCTGGCAACATTCGTGACGCGGGACTTGAAGGGGCGGCAGGTGAACATGTGATACGCCTTCAGTACGAGTTTGAACTCGCCAGAGTCATTTGGTTGTCCGTAGCGATTTTTTTCGTGAAACAGTTTTTTCCTAGTGCGTTATGAAAATGAGTGACATCAATTTAGAGCAACGGTGTGCTATGAGGTTTTACTTCAGACTTGGGCACAGTACAACGAGAACTTTTGCAAAACTTCAGCAGGCCTACGGAGACAGTATTCAGTCAAGGGTCCAGGTTTTTTCGGTGGTTCGAGGCATTTTCAGAAGGAAGAGAGTCGATTGAAGATGAACCACGCATCGAAAGGCCTGCATCTTCAAGAACTGATGAAAATGTCGACAAAATCTGGGATTTTGTGCGTTCAGATCGTCGGTTGACAGTCAGAATGATCGGGGAAGCGTTGAACTTGACTCACACCACCGTTCATCAGATTTTCACTAATGAATTGAGGGTGAGAAAAATTGCTGTCACACAGCGATTTGAATAAATGAGTTTTTGGCGAATAAAAACATTCCTGTGGCTGTTCAGCCTCCTTATTTGCCTGACTTGAGGCGAAACTGTCCTTGTGACCTTTATCTCTTCCCGCGATTGAAAAATCACCTCAAGGGACGTCATTTTCGAACACTCGAAAGCATTCAAACGGCTGTAATCGACCAGCCGAAGGCTATTCCAGTATCCGAGTTCCAGCATTGCTATGAGGATTGGAAGAACCGTCTCCAGTGCTGTGTAATTTCCCAAGGAAGTTATTTGGAGGGAGGCAATATTGAATTGTAATTCTATTTGAATAAATAAATTTAAAAAAATCAGTCATATTACTTAATTTACACACCTCGTATTTCCCTTCCCTATCACTCCCTACCCGCACTTCGCTAATCTAAGCTCATTTCCAATTTATATTAAATTATATTTTATATCAAAATTCTATCATTTCCAAACAAAATTTAATATCAAATTAAAAATATAAATATTGATATAAATATTATATTTATATAAATATATAAGTAAAATTTCAATAAATTATATTTTATATCAAAGTTTTATAATTTGTTAAATATTATTTTATATTAAATTACATTTTATATAAAAATTCAATATTAAAAAAAATGATTTTATATTGAATTATATTATCCATAAAAATGATATTTTATCATTTTTTTCATACAATTCCACTGCTTTAGAAAGGTCTTGTTTGCGGAGTACGACTCGTTCCGTTGAGAGAGGATTCGTGAGAAAATAACGCACCAATATCCCGTGCTTTGTATTTACGAGTTATAATTATGGTCATACAAGATCAGTCCAGTCTTAGATCCTACTGTCAATTGTATTTCGTTTCTTTGTCCCGTTCTTTCCGGACGCATGAAATATTCGTATAAATAGAAATTTGTATGAATATAACAGTTTGGAAATGCCGCTCCGCGCCAGGTTTAAAGGGGGGAAAAAATGCAAATTTACGGGAATAAAAGTACGCGGTCGAGTAAGGAAGAAACCTGGCCGGCAGAGACTTTACTCGTCGTAAATCCGACATTATTTTGTACACGAGGTAATATGCGGTGCGATTTTGTCGGTACAACTTGTATACGCGGAGTGTATAAAGATCGCGCGTAGAAACTCGTTCTTCGAAGATCTGGAATATTCGCAACATTCAGAAACTTGCAGACTTATTGTAATGCAAATTGCACGAAAGGTAAAAGAAGCAGAGAGACGAAGGCCGAAAACGGCCAGCTCTAACGGAAATACTGGAAAGTTTGCTACGGTGATGAATATAATTAGAGGAAAAAATAAAATAAAAACCGTAAAACTACTCGAGTGAGCTAATTGGGCCGAAATTCGCAATGTTGGCTCGCAAAAGCCGCCGCGAACACGTACGTAATTGTTGACAGTCGTATTTCTCTTGTCTCGGTGGAAGAATTTTCGATTGACGAGTAAATTGTGCTCGGGATATAATTTGGCTTTAAAACATATTTTATAAATCTATTATTTATAAAAATATCGAAAAACTCGAAATATATTTTTTCTTTTTTATACATAAAAATATAAAAAATATTTTTATACAGGGTGCTTGGCACATGGACCGACAACATTTTTTTGGGGATTTGGGGGGTTCATTTGCTAACTTTTTCACCCTTCAGACCCTATGTCCTAAGTGTCACGGTAATTGAGATATGATTTTTTTTTCGTTTTTTTTTAAATCAAATTACCCTAAATTTTGCCTTTATATCGTCAAAACTTTTTTATTTGTGGCTGTAATAGCACGAAATAATTTTTGTTTCATACTGCAATGTATGTTCATTATAAATAAATGATTATTCGATAAAATTGGTTTCAAGAAAATGACTCGTGAGCTTCCAAATTCTTAAAAAATGTGTAATTGTATGAAAAATGTCAACTTCTAAGTTTATTATTTAAAAAAAACTAAAAGCCATTTTGAACTTAGATTTGTTTTAAAAAGTTCTCTAGTTTATACCCTTTTCAGCGGTGTGCTACATCTCATAGAAATCATTCATTTTGTGGTCAAAATAAGAGATACTAGTTTGCCAGGGTTAGGATTAAGAAAATACTTTTTTTTGTTTCCCATGTTTTTTTTTAAATTGGACTTCAGTTATCAATTTTGCTCAAATTGACCTTCTTTACTCCGTATGCATGCAACAATAGTTATTTCGTGCTGTTACAACCACAAACATAAAAATTATTACGATTTAAAGGCGAAATTTTCTGTAATTAAAAAACAAATCATATCTCAATTATCGTGACACTTAGGACATGGAGTCTAAAGGGCGAAAAAACTAGCAAATGACTCCCCCCCCCCCAATCCTCCCAAAAATGTTGTCGATTCATGTGCCAAACACCCTGTGTATAAAAAACTAAAGATATTTTTTTTTCATATTGTACATAATTGGAAAGCCTGTTGACCAGAAAAAACTGTTGACCAGAAAAAAAAAAGATTATAACACCTCAACTTAAGGCGGGCAACCACTTTAGGAGACCGAAAATTAGATGATTTTTTGGATTTTTTTTTATGTGAAAAACGAAACGAAAATTTCCGCAACTCTGACAATAATTTATTCAGATTTTCATATATGTCTGGTAATTTTTTCAAGTTATTTAATGCATTAATTAAGGTGTAATCCGCTGTTTCCCTTGACGTGTCCTCATCGTCGTTGTCGATTTGCGGGAATTGTGCAGCTCGCAATTCGCATCTGAAATAGTGCAACAAATTTTTATACATTTTTGAGATGTTTTTTAAGAACATGAACCTAAATTTTGAAAAAAAATTGAGAATTGAATGTTGGAACGTGTTTGAAAAAAAAATGATCGATTTTTAGCATTTTTTCCCCGGCATTTTGCAATAATAAATATGTTTTAAACAACTTAATCTTTCCAACTTTAGGATCATGTTTTAATAAATTATATTATGTAAACGTGTTCCAAATTTGAAGATGATCCATCAATTAGTTTTTCAGTTATGATTCCCGCAAATTGAAAAAAAGTCGTTTCGAGAAAAACACGTTTAAAATTTCACAAACGAAAAACTCAAAGTCAAATGTGTTTAATCAAATGATAAAGTGTCTTACCGATTAATCAGCGATTCCAGCACCATACTGCAGACCTTCTGCTTCCTCATGCAACTCATTTAAAGCTTGCATTGCCTCTTTGCGAGCTTTTCGAGCTTCTTTTGTCTCCAATAAACTTTTTCTATTTTGCCGAACCACGCGCATCTCATCCATTTGCTCGGCATATCCGTAGCTCAGCCTGCCAACTATGATTTGTAGTTCATTTATAACCATGAGTAGGGCTGAATGTCCTTCATTGAATGAAATAGCAGCAAGAAATGCTGATACCTCGATTATTTTGTACCCAGAATGGAGATGTTTTGGAGCTAATCGCCAAACGGTTGAGTTTGGGTTTATTTGGGTTATGAAAACACAAACGAACTACCTAACTGAGCGCTCGTGGATATCTGAGCGCGCTTGGGAGTCGAGCGGAGAGTCTTTATCATTTAAATACATACCTTTAGAAGGAATCCGAATATCGTTTTGAAATTTTCAGGGTGTATTCTTAAGATATTTTGCTAACGATTTATGAAATTTAAAAGAAATGATTTTTTGAAGCATCTAATATTTCATAGCAATCCGTTTGATCAACGCTGAGAGATCTCTCGAGTTGACATCTGTCAAACTGGCACTTTAGATCGGATGACAAAAAACATATACGAACCGTTGTCCGTCTGACGCGTTCTCATTTGTCGGACTCTCGTTTTGTCTGTCTTTTTCCTGTGCCAATTGAAGCGTGATGCAGGCTGGCCAGTTACTTTTTAATTGTCGTTAACGAAGCTAACTTAATGCTTCTTTCCGTCTCTCTCTCTCTCTCTCTCTCTCTCCCTGTCTTTCTTTCAATGCACCGTACGAGCGGGTATAGAGTTCGTCTCTCGAGCCGTCTCGAAAGTCAGAGAGCAACAGCATAACGAGAGAGAAGTAGCTCGACAATGGATAACGGTCCGGTCACTGTACAATAAAACGTAGACCTGAATGTAAGACCGGCAGCGGCGGCTTTCACGTTACTATATGCATCTTCGCCTAAGTCCGAATACGCGCGCTTTCATATTAAATTCTAACGACCAAGGAAATCTGAATATCCACGATACGCTGAATAAAATATTAACCAAAACTCGAAAACGCTTGTCCTATTGAAGCTTCTAAAATACTAGGTAGTTTCAACCTGAGTTTGGTCGGTGACACTTTTTTTTTACTCCGCGCAAGGTCCAAAGAGCAATGATTTACCAAAAGTCATTTGACTGCGATGCGATTACGAATGAATGTCTCTGGAACGTTGAATCCTCGTTGCTTGAATTCAATCAATTAATTTTAAGTGATGCAAATGGCTTCTGCGTTTTCTCTTCGTGCTGCATATCTAGGGAATACGCTAGAGCGAGAGAGAGAGAGAGAGAGAGAGAGAAAGGAAGAGAGCGAGAGCATTGGGTGCATAGAAGACCCTTGAACTCTCTTCTTTCCACGTTCCCCTAATTAATCGACGATCTACACAGCTGTGTCTTTCAGGTCGAACATATATCCTCATTATATACAGGGTGTTATTGAGGTTGTGCAGAAAATTGAAAACGATGCTAGAGGAGGTAATGTAGGATCGATTTGACTTAAGGCCTTAGGCCACTCTAGGATTTTCCAAAAATCGATTTTTTTGTTTGTTAAAAATGTACCTTAGTACCCATAAAATTATATTCCAAAAGATTATGGGTGTGAAAAATCTCTAAGTACTCGATTTTCGAATTCTAGCGCAACCCCTCTTGATTCATGTCGTGACTTTCTACTAACTTTAAACGCGTTTATCTCAAAACAACATTTTTCAAGTCGGCCGGACTCACTCAAACAAATTTCAACCGATTCAGTTGAAATTTTAACTGTATATTTAGAATTACATTTTCTGAGGCACTATGTAGGATTTTTTTAAATTATATTGCATAGTTCCTTTTTTATAAACAATTTTTGACGATTTTCTCATGGCATTTTATACTTTTTGTTTTAGAAATGCGCCATTTTGACAAAAAAACAATATATCAAAAAAATCCTACGTATTTCTATAGCTATTCTTATATATAATCGAAAAAACTTTAGTGTCTCATCATAACTCAAAAATTATAGGAGCCGTTGTTCCGGCCGCTGACCTTCCAGAAATAAAGGCGTCATCGGAAAAATGCTGCACAGTCGCCATTTTAACATGTATCGCTGTGAAAAAATAATTTTGTATAGTCAATTACGTGTATAATAAAACTCTTATTTTGTAATTCCGATTTATTTTATGGTTTCGCTGAAAAAAAATCTCAAAATATGCCCTTTTTATCCAAAGTCCAATAATTTTCGAGATAACCGCCATTTTCGTTTTTTGTAGATTTTTTAACCTTTTAACTTGAAAAGTAAATGCTTCCATTTTTTAAAAATGATTTGTATCAACGATTTATTGTTTGAGGAAAACCACAGTAAGCGGATAAATTTTTAAAATAAATTGAATGCCCGTAGCGCGTCTATTTTTTTTTCTATGCGTGTTCAATGTTACAGTTTTGTTTTGTTGTAATAGTATTTTTAACATTTAGGTGAGGATACTAATTGCTGGAAATGAAAATGTTGATAAAGTTTGTATTCGATAGAATACACAGAATCTCTAGATTATGAATAATACAGAATTTTGTACATTCAACGTAATAAACTCATACGAATTATGCTATTTGCTGCAAATCCGGAAAAAGACATGTAAAAAACGAAAATTGCGAATATCTCGAAAACCGTTAGATTTTTGATAATACTGTTTTAGGTCAAATCGATCCTAAATTACCTTCTCTAGCACCCTTTTCAGTTTTCTGTACTACCTTCCTAACACCCTGTATATATATATATATATATATATATAAGGAGGATATAACATGTCCCCGTTCGTTCCGCACGGTCTACAATGCTGGCGCGCATGAAAATTACAACTGTGTGATCGCTAGCCTGTGCCGTTGGTTTATTCCTCTGGGATTCGTGATATTGTACATGCTACTGTCTACATATCCATAAGAGTACGGAATGTTAGCCTGGAAATGTTAGGACTGTGCCATTTCAAGCTGGATCGACTTTTCACGATTCTTGGCTGACTCAAGAAATCGACATATTTGAACCTGAGAAAGGTTCATTTCATAGAAAGTGCATCGGAAAATCGTCTTTAAATTTGAAATATTCCATTTCGAAAGTCCTCCGTTCACGTACCAACATAAGGTAATGTGGAACGTTTGATATAATTTTGATATCAATCGTGCGCGCCAATAAGATAACCGAACCTCGCGTTTCGTAGTTCTATTCAATAATTGAATAGAATCGAATTGCGATATGATCGTATCCTCAAACTCAATTCTTTCAGGAATTTTATTCAATTTCAATATCCTGTACCTATACCAGTGAAATTGATTCTGGACACTTCAGAATTTTTTAAATTTCGTACTTTGTCATTCGTACTGTGTAATTTTGTATAAACAAATAGAAAAATTAACGAAACTAATTATTGGCAAATATTGGGTGAAGTAAAAAGTTCTGAGCGTTTTCCGCTAGATGTCTTTAGTGAGCCATATCTCACGATGTATAGATCGCATCGGGTCATACTATACGGCGATTTAAAGATGACATTACGCTTCAAAAAAAGCTCTTTGACAGTTTTGTGTTTGGTGAAGCCAGTTGTGTGTTACAGCGTTCCAAAATGGAGGTAAAAAAAGAGAAAATTCGATAGATTCTTCAGTACCACTACGACCAAGGTGAAAAGGCGGAGCAGGCGGCAAAAAAAAATTGTGCTGTTTATGGACCCAATACAGTATCGAATGCAACAGCAAAGCGGTGGTTCCAACGATTCCGTTCTGGTAATATGGACTTCGAAGATGAGGCACGCTCTGGTAGGCCAATCGTCGGAAATGTCGATAAAATCATGGAAATCGTCGAGTCGGACCGGCATGTGAGCACTTATTCCGTTGCCCAGGAACTAAAGATTAGTCCGAAAACCGTTTGGACCCATTTGCATAAGGCTGATCTCAAGAAGAAGCTCGATGTATGGGTGCCACACGAATTGACGCAAAAGTACCTTTTGGACCAAATTGATGCCTGCGATTCTTTGCTGAAACTTAACGAAATCGACCCATTTTTTAAGCGGATGGTGACTGGCGATGAAAGATGGGTCACATACGAGGACAACAGCCGAAAAAGATCGTGGTCCAATCGCGGTGAGCCGGCCCAAACGATCGCATCGCCCGGATTAACGGCCAAGAAGGTTTTGCTGTGTGTTTGGTGGGATTGGAAGGGAATCATCCACTATGAGCTGCTCCCATCGGGCCAAACACTCAATTCGGACCTCTACTGTTAACAACTGACCAGATTGAAGCAGGCGATCGACCAGAAGCGGCCAGAATTGGCCAATAGGAAGGGTGTTGTGTTCCATCAAGACAATGCCAGGCCGCGCACATCTTTAACGACGCGCCAGAAGCTCCGAGAGCTTGGATGGGAGATTCTATCGCACCCGCCGTATAGTCCAGACTTGGCACCAAGCAATTATCACCTTTTCAAGCATTTGCAAAATTTTCTTGATGGTACAAAACTGGCCTCAAGAGAGGCTTGTGAAAATGAGCTGCTCAAGTATTTTACCAATAGGGACTAGGAATTCTTCAATCGCGGAATTATGAAATTGCCTTCAAAATGGACAAAAGTTATTGAACAAAACGGCGCATATTTGATCTAAATCGGATAATCCTAACTATGTTAATTTCATCGGCGAAATAAAGCGAAAAAACGCTCAGAACTAAAGTAACACGAGCAAGGTTAAGATGCGGAAATATAGGAAAATGAGGTAAAAAGGGATACGCGGATCATCTACGCCGATGTTGTCGAAAGGATGAAGATAGTTTGGAACAAATACTTGAATGCGGAAAAATAAAAGAAAAAATTAATAAGGAAGTGGTAGATGGTTCAGAAAAGTAGCGAAGAGGCTACAAGGAGGAGGCACTAAAAAGAAAAATTAATTAAGGAATGAAACGGAAACTTTAGTGTAGGTACTTGAGTAAAACATCTGTGCAGCAGAGAATTAAAAGTATCTATAAACCGTCTATACCGGTACGGGATTCCCACAGTTTCCCCGTACCTTCGCCAAATACAGTATAGTGTTGCTGGTATTACAAGACGGACCGTCCGGCGATAGGTTAGCTCAAAATGGGCGAATCGTGGATTTACAAGTCTAGATCACGTCGTACGAGTTTAGCCTTACAAATAGCTAATTCAATGATAAATTAACACTTAGAAATGTTAATTTTCCACTTTTAATAATAATTGAAGGCAAATTCGACGATATTGGCATGTGCTTGACTGAGGTTTTATCAGTGACTTCACATCTGTTTCAACTGCCCAACAAAAAATTTCTTAATTTTTAAATTTAATTAATACGTTCAGATCATCATTATTATTATCAATAATTACCCAAAAACTCAATATACATTGAGTTTTCCAATGATTGCTATTAATTCGACGTTAAAAAAGGCGATACTCTTCATTACTTTAATTAATTTCTCGACAATTACTTAGTCGATTTGTTTGAAACTTAGCATAGTCAATCGCTTGATCCTAAATCTTGATGATATAATCTTTTCAGAATTTACGGCGATTCAGTTCCATTTGTTTTGCAACCATTAACGTCTGCAGCAGCTCTTTTCTCATAAGCGACCGTGTTAAATTCATGTTTATAACTACTAAATTATTTAGTGAAAAATTCTAAAATAATTCATGACTTATTATTCTATCAAGAACTATCATTCCTCAAATTTTCAAGAATTTCGCCGATTTTTATATCCATCCAGCAATACTTTAAGGCCTTAGGCCACTCTAGAGGCAAAATATTTTGTGATTTTTTTTTCAGCGAAATCATAAAATAAATCGGAATTACAAAATAGGGGTTTTATTATACACGTAATTGACTATACGAAGTTATTTTTTCACAGCGATACATGTCAAAATGGCAACTGTGCAGCATTTTTCCGATGACGCCTTTATTTCTGGAAGGTCAACGGCCGGACCAACAGCTCCTATAATTTTTGAGTTGTGATGAGACACTAAATTTTTTTCGATTATATGTAAGAACAGCTATAGAAGTACGTAGGATTTTTTTGATATTTTGTTTTTTGTCAAAATGGCGCATTTCTAAAACAAAAAGTATAAAATGCCATGAGAAAATCGTCAGAAAATTATGTATAAAAATGGAACTATGCAATATAATAAAAAAAATCCTACGTACTACCTCAGAAAATGTAATTCTAAATGGACAGTTAAAATTTCAAGTGAATCGGTTGAAATTTGTTTGAGTCATGAGTCCGGCCGACTTGAAAAATTATTTTTGAGATAAACGCGTTTAAAATTAGTAGAAAGTCACGACATGAATCAAGATGGGTTGCGCTATAATTCGAAAATCGAGTACTTAGAGATTTTTCACACCCATCATCTTTTGGAATACAATTTTATAGGTACTAAGGTACATTTTTAACAAAAAAAGAAATCGATTTTTGGAAAATCCTAGAATGGCCTAAGGCCTGAAGACATCTGTGAACGCAACGGCATTTGGGTTAGATTAGCGCAGTGTGAGTAGGTAGTGATAGGAAAGGGTTCAATTGGGAAGGGTAATATGTAAAAACCCACAAGGGTCAACGTTGGAGCTCAGGAAATCAAAATATATACAGTGAAACTTCAGTTATGCGTTTTTCATTCGGTACAGGAAGTATTTGACGTATATAAACCAGAATAACGTAGAAGTGAAACACGGTATGTGTCTGAAAATCATTACCATTTGAAATTGTCGATTGGTGCATAATTCGCAATGTTTTCTAATAAGAGTACTTCTATTATGCTCATGTTTGGTTTTCCAATTGAAAATTTGATTGGTAGTAATGAACTAATGAGCCAAATGAAATATTTTAATTTTCATTTAGAATTAAATTTATTTCACAAACTTATCTACTCAGTGTGGTTTTCCTCACCCAACAGACCCAAACAAAAAAATCTTGGGTACAAATCGCAAAAGAATGGAAGCATTTACTTTCAAAGTTGAGAGGTTAAAAAACTTATAAAAACCGAAAATCGCCGATATCTCGAAAACCGTTAAACTTTGGATAATACTACTTTAGGTGAAGTCGATGTTGTTGAAGTTTGCATTGTCAGAATGCAACGAAAAGCTCTTACGTTCGCTTTATTTTCCTTGCTTTTATTATCAAGGTAGATTTTTTTTTATAGATTGATATCATAGATCAGTTAATAAATATCTTAAAAAATAGTTGAGGAATTCATAAATAATAATTTCCATATTGCATTCCAACGATGCAAAGTTCAACCTCATTCAAATCGATTCTAAATGACCTCCTCTAGCACCCTTTCCAGTTTTCTGCACTACCTCCCTAACACCCTGGATATATAATATGCAATGTCATATCCTGTGTTTCTATGCAGTTGGCTTTATATTCATCGATATAGCACGCACTCGTGATGCCGTCGCCATACTGCATTCTTCCATGAGTTTTTTCGAAGCTTCACGGACACGTGAAGTTATATTATATATGTGTGTGTATATATATATATATATATTGTATTAACCTTCACGCCTTATCTAAGTACTTCGCCGCGCATATTCCGGGCCACGTATATAAACATGTGCCCGACAACAGCCTTGTGGCATTATCAAAGGGTAAACCTGAAGATTTGCTCCGACCTAGGGAGGACAACGTACGGCCCACACACTCTTTTACATGCGCTCATCCGTTGAGAGGGCACACGCGATAGTAAAAAAAAACGTAGCGATGACTCACACACGGGGCTCGCAACAGGTATTTGTGAATATTGATCATGTGGTAACTCATTGCAGAGTCGAGATTCCGTTCGCCTTTGAAAAGTTACCGAACTAACTATCGATTTATTATCGGAAGGTCAGCAACTTAGTCGAATTAAAATGATTCATTAAGGCCTTAGGCCACTCTAGGATTTTTCAAAAATCGATTTTTGTTGTTGTTAAAAATGTACCTTAGTACCTATAAAATTATATTCCAAAAGATTATGGGTGTGAAACATCTCTAGGTACTCGATTTTCGAATTCTAGCGCAACCCCTCTTGCTTCATGTCGTGACTTTCTACTAACTTTAAACGCCCCGAGCAGAAATCTAATCAGGCTGCCTGAGGATCCATCAGGGCCGGATCAGGGATCAATAAGGCGCCCTGATCAGGCACGCATGATTTGCGCCGGACAGGGGCCTGAGCAGGGATCAATGAGGCGCCCTGATCAGGCAGGCCTGATTTGTGCCAGACAGGGGCCTGAGCAGGGATCAATAAGGCGCCCTGATCAGGCACGCCTGATTTGCGCCGGATAGAAGCCTTATCAGGTATCAATAAGGCGCCCTGATCAGGCACGCATGACTTGCGCCGGACAGGGGCCTGAGCAGGGATCAATAAGGCGCCCTGATCAGGCACGCCTGATTTGCGCCAGACAGGGGCCTGAGCAGGGATCAATAAGGCGCCCTGATCAGGCACGCCTGATTTGCGCCGGATAGAAGCCTTATCAGGTATCAATAAGGCGCCCTGATCAGGCACGCATGATTTGCGCCGGACAGATTGGGCCGGAAAGATTGGGACGGTCATCGCCAAAACCGGAACAAAAACTAAACGATCAAGTCAAGTAAAATAAAAACTTAAACTTAAAAAAAATGTTTTCATATGTTTCATATTTTTAATAACGTTAGTAAACTTGATAACGTGTAACTGCGATAATAATTCAATAAATGTTGATCTATTTTTAAACAAAAAATTAATCAAATGATTGAGCCAGATGACACGCATGTCTCAGGCAGGATGAGGCACCTGATCCGGGCCAGATAAGTTGCTTGATCCGAGCCAGATATAGTGCCTAATCCGAGCCTGGTAAGGTGCCTGATCCGGGCCTGATAAAGCGCCTGATCAGAGCCTGATAAGGTGCCTGATCCGGACCTGAATTTGCAAAAGCGTTACATCCCTGATCAGGGCCGGACTAAATTTGCCTGATCCGGCCCGGATTTGCTATTGTGGCAGCCTGATCCGGTCCGGATTTCACCCTGAACAAATTTCTGCTCGGGGCGTTTATCTCAAAACTACATTTTTCAAGTCGGCCGGACTCATAACTCAAACAAATTTCAACCGATTCACTTGAAATTTTAACTGTATATTTAGAATTGAATTTTCCGAGGCACTACGCAGGGTTTTTAAAATTATATTGCATAGTTCCTTTTTTATAAACAATTTTCTGACGATTTTCTCATGGCATTTTATACTTTTTGTTTTAGAAATGCGCCATTTTGACAAAAAACAATATATAAAAAAAATCCTACGTACTTCTATAGCTATTCTTATATAATCGAAAAAACTTCAGTGGGTCATTATAACTCAAAAATTATAGGAGCTGTTGGTCCGGCCGTTGACCTTCCAGAAATAAAGGCGTTATCGGAAAAATGCTGCACAGTCGCCATTTTGACATGTATCGCTGTGAAAAAATAATTTTGTATAGTCAATTACGTGTATAATAAAATCCCTATTTTGTAATTCCGATTTATTTTATGGTTTCGCCGAAAAAAAATCACAAAATATGCCCTTTTTTGGCCTCTAGAGTGGCCTAAGGCCTTAAGGCCTTACACCAACTTAAGGAAACACGGAAAAATAGGTATAAAAATAATATTTTTTTACACGACTATCAAATATATAAACTAATTTTTATTTCATACAAATGCATTATAGTTTCATGAAGAAATAAAAAAAAATGAATAGAAAACAATTAAATATGGCGAAGATATAAGTCTAGTAGGACCCTTTCAAATTAGTGGACAAAATATCTCGAGATCTACTCAACCGATTTTGATGCAATTTATACCGCATATTCTTTATAATATTATCTAGGATGTAGCATAGGATTTATTTTTTATTAGACGCCGCGTTCATTTTTTATTAGTTCTTAAAACGCAACATTCAGGTAAAAATTTGAGTTTTTTTTCCAGCAGCTGTCATTCATACAAAAATTTTAAAAAAATGCCCTCTTACACTTTAGCTCTTACCTTTCTATACAAGAAAATTTTTTTTCATTTTATACTTCAGACTTTGCCTGGCAGAGAAAGAAATTCCACCATCGGCAAGGATTTTCAAAACAGGATCCTACTAGACGACTTATATCTCTGCCATTTTTTAAATGTTTTTTCTTCGTTTTTTTTTCTTCAATTTCTTCATAAGTATATATTTGTGAAAAATAAAAATTATTTTATATATTTATATATTTTATATATTTTTTCGACTTATATCTCCACCATTTTTTAAATGTTTTTTATTCGTTTTTTTTTTCTTCAATTTGTTCATAAATGTATATTTGTGGAAAATAAAAATTATTTTGTATTATTTATATATTTTATATATATATTTAAAAGTCGCGTAAAAGTTTTATTTCATTTTTGTACCTATTTTTCCGTGTCCCAAGTTGGTGTAACGCCTTGATCCTTCCGATAAAATCACGCTCGAAGGATCGATCGCGACTTGATTTTTTCTCGCGGCGTTTTATCGAGCGAATTGCGAACAATCGAGATGAATTTGGAAATGAAGAAAAGACGATTGTTCTTCCATCGAGAAGGCGGATCGTGGATGAAACTCCAAAGTGTGTCAATTATTCAAGAACGCGATGCGTATCCATAACTGGTTTCGTCTGACTCACGTATCTATACGACGACGTGATCTCTCGTGATTACGTTGACTTTTCGAATCGTTTGATTTTTCTTCCACGTCAATCATCGTTTTTAGGCTCAGCAACAAAATCATATGAATTGTGAACAATAATACACTGCGAACGAATGAATGTGGATACGATTAGATTCTAGGGAAGATTTTCAGAAGATAACGACGTTTCCATCGAATTAACTGAACTGAGAGATCCTCGTCAGATCCTTGATCGTCCATTTGGATTACGAAATTATCTCGGCCGGATGACAATGAACGATTCATTTTGGGTTTTTTTTCTTCAGTCAAACCTTCACAGAATTTTACGTTGTGCAATCGCGTCTGCTATACAAATAGTTGCCACATAATACCGAGCACACAGACACACGCTGATTAGAGACTCACCTTGAATGGCACGAAAATCACCAGGTGTGTTATGTGATGGAATTTCTGAAGATTGTGTCTCGCGATAATGCAATTTTATACGAACACACAAATAAGTTTATTCATACGCCGCACACACACACACACACACACACACAGAATGACGAACTTAACAACAATCGTAATTTTACCGATCAGTCCATCGCGATCATTATTTATCGTGCTCGATCATGTCTATTTTTTTTATTTTCTATCTTCATCAAATACGACCAATCTAATTAATGATTACGCGGAGTTTTATTATATTATGTGTTTTTTTTTTTTTATCAGGAGCGACACGAACACAGATTTTTTTCAGGACTTTGCACGGTCAGCAGGATCCTGGCACGGGGAAGGGAAGCCGAGAGACCACTGAGCTGAACGCTTGTCGCCAGTCTATAGACCGATCGCCCTCTCTCTCCCTTCTCTACTCTGCGGACTATTTCGTCCTCCCCACTTTCATCCACGTGCAACTCATCTTATGCGATTTTTCTCTTACCGGCTTTTCGAAAATTTTCCAAAAAAAAAATCGTTAAGAAAATGATTCCCTTATATTTACAGATTTCAGGCCTTATATAGGCGAAAAATTTCAAAATTTTTCATTTTTTTTAAATTTTTGATTCCATTAGCCTGAACGGTTAGGAATATTTTAAGCTTTACAGAATTGCAAAAATTCCAAAAATTGTTAAAGTTACAGCATTTAGAGCGCGTAATAGATACCGCGCGGCGCGCCCGACCGCCAACTTCAAAGCCGTTTTTCCACGATTCACTTTTTTGAACCTTGTGAAAGTTGTAACTCTTGAACGAAGGTTCAGATCGCTTTGAAATTTTTACAACATATTCTTAGTATCATCACCTATCGTGTGAACCACAGAAACAAAAATTTCAATGACACAAAAAAATATAAAAAATAAAATGCCGACAGAAAATTGAGTAAAAAAATGTTAAGTTTCGAATTTTTATTATAATAATTTTTTTTTTAAATAATATTGTTGGTTCACACTGAAGATACATTCATTATGCAATTATAAATATGTTCATTTTTTTTTCAGACACCCACATCGATGCCGAGAACTTTCACCATGAACGCGCGCGCAAAAAAAATACATCGCTTTATTATGTTATATCTCCGCCAATTGTTAATATTTCTGATTTTTTTTTTTTACATATACTTGACCATGTGCATAAATGATCTGTAAAAAAAATGTTGTCAATATCGCGTATATAAGGCCTTCATTCAATTTTTCGTAGGATTTGATTATGTTTCATTTTTCATCGGAGTTCGTTTTTATTTGATTTCTGACGGTCATCAGATCTTAGATTTTTTTATGGCTTTTATTTCTCGAACGTTGAACGTTCCATATTGCAGAATTTTTCGTTGCGTTCTGCTATGGGGGACCGTTTTTCTTTTTTTAATCGTTAATGATTTTTGTTTTAGTGGGTAATAAGAAATTTGATTGAGCAATGAGACGTAACAAAGAGTGAAAGTTTCGATGTGATTTATGATGTAGTATAGGCAAGGCTACATTTGACGAGTATATCATGTTATGTTGTTGCCATATGTGTGTCGAACGTTACAAGATCGGACGTGGTGGATCAAACGGTGCAGAACCTTTGCTGTCCATTGCTGAGTGGAGTAACATCAATCTGTTTCTTCTACTTTTCCGATCTGTTGCAAAATGCTATTTACATTGAATGGATTTTTATTCAAGTTGCAAAATTCTTTACAACGAAACGCTGAGTACATCTCGTTGGAAGTAAGTAAATGTATTCGATAACAATATAGGGATGTTCGATTCTGAATCGACCTACAGGAGAATCGATTTTCTCGATACGAAAAATCGATTTTTCGTATCGGTTCTCTGGCGTTCGATTTTTTTTGAGAATCGATTGTTCTTGTCCAGAATTCATTCTTTGTCTGGATGGAAGATAAAAGTGTCAAAAAAAAAAAAACAAGTCAATCGGTCAAGAATTGAGTGGTTAAAAAAAATGATCGATTTTTTTTTTTTTAATTGATCTTTTATAATAATTAAACAGAATGTCAAAAAGGTTTTTCTTTTAAATAATTCTAAAGATAATTATTATTTGTTTTTATATCAAGATAATTAAAATTGTAGGTGTTGGCGCGAAATGCCATCCGCTATCGGCACTGGCATTTGTGACGTCATCATTCGAACGCGACCGAATAGGCTATGTATACGGCTTACACGCAAGTGTACACAAATATGAAATTTGATGTCATTTTACATCTGAAAACATCTCGAGCATTCTGAAAAAGTCGAAAACTAGTTTAATTTTCGTGCAACGATGTGTGAAAGTGGATTTGTGAAAGCAAATTCGAGACATTTACCGACCATGGATAACTGAAAATTTTTAGGTTAGAAGAGGCTTCATAAATTGTATCAGTTATTGTCTCTACGTAACATAAGCATTTTGAAAAAGACGTATTGAAAAAACACATTTCAATACAGTTTATGTTTTAACACGTTTACACTGACATCAAAGTGGTATTCACAGCAAAAATAAGTGGACGATGATTTTGGGTTGACACGTCGTGTTGCATCGAACCACAGATTTCGATGTTTTATGTCTTGTGGCACATTCAGAAATACCTCTTAGGAGCACTTTTCGTCGTATTTATATAAAGAGGAACGAAACAAGCTTTATACGATTTTGTCGTTGACATCGTTGACAGAATACTCGTATTACACGAGTAGTTCGTGTACCGGCTTTCGAACGGTGACGTCATAGAGCGCTCGGATAACTTCGGATGCTCTCGGCGCGTTGTTGCCGAGCCGAACAAAACAACAATTTCAAAGTGCTATATCGTCGTTAATTGTTGAAAAAAAAAGAAAAATACTTTGCTTTAAAAACCGCACATGATCTTTGCAATGAAAATAAAAAAAATCATTTAATAACCGAATTACCGATGTGATGTTGCTGGACTCAGGACACTGTCGTTGTCAGACTAAGGTGACTCTCTTCAATCAGCTTTAGCAACGCTATTTTGTTCCAAAATCTTGTGAAAAAATTTGTAAAGATATTCGAAGATATGTGGAATTAAGCCCACCAAACGCAATTTTCATTTCATCAACTGAGCATCCGTAAAAAACTGTCAAAATTCACCTGTTTTGCGGGCTGAATTTCTTCTACATTTCACGTAAAAAAAATCAACTTTTTTTTACGTGAAATGTTAGTTATACATCTCAAGGATACGGTGGTAAAGTAACTACTTAGCCGGTACATCACTGAAATCATTGAATTTTCGTAGTTCGAAACTTGAACCACATTTTTCTCAAAATCACATCTTTTAAGTTTGTGGGAAACATAATTTTAAAACGAGTTGACCGATCGTGCTAAAATTGTACCCACAATTCAATAACAATAACACCTTTAACTAATGCCTACTTGTTTATAAAAAACACTTTTAAAAAGTACCTTTTCATTGAAAAAAAAATGAAAATTTGGTATGCCAATTTTTTTCTTGAGTGTCCCATTTTTTTATCCTCAACTTTCTGAATGTTTTTTTAGATATACGAGGTGTGTAAATTAAGTAATAAGAATTATTTCTTTTTCAATTTTTTAATTCGAATCGAATTATATTTCAATATTGTCCCCCTCAAAATAACTTCCTTGGGAAGCCACACAGCGCTGGAGATAGTTCTTCCAATCCTCATAGCAGTGCTGGAACTCGGATACTAGAATAGCCTTCAGCTGGTCGGTTACAGCCGCGTTTGAATGATTTCGAGTATCCCAGAATTACGTCCCTTGATGTGATTTTTCAATCTCGACAAGAGAAAAAAGTCATAAGGACTCAAGTCAGGTGAATAAAGAGGCTGAGGAGCCACAGGAATGTTTTTATTCCTGAAATTGCTGTGTGACAGCAATTTTTCTCAGTCCCAATTCATCTGTCAAAATCTGATAAACGATGGTGTGAGTCAAATTCAAATCTTCCCCGATCATTCTGTCTGTCAACCGACGATGTGAACGCACAAGATCCCGGATTCTGTCGACATTTTATATCGGTTCTTGAAGATGAAGATCTTCCGCTGCGTGGTTCATCTTCAATCGACTCTCTTCCTTCTGAAAATGCCTTAAACCACCGAAAAACCTGGGTCCTTGACAAAAGGACGGAGACAGTGCTTCATAGGCCTGCTGAAATTTTGCAAAAGTTCCCGTTGCACTGTACCCAAGTCTGATGCACACCGTTGCTCGAAATTGATGTCTCTCATTTTTAGAACTCACTAGAAAAAAACGGTTTCACGAAAACAATTTGCTACGGACAACCGAATGACTCTAGCGAGTTCAAACTCGTACTGAAGGCGTATCACATGTTCACCTGCCGTCCCTCCAAGTCGCGCGTCTCAAGTGTTGCCAGATCGAAAGTTACGTTGCCAGTCTCATTACTTAATTTACCCACCGCGTAAGTTCAGCATTTGGACGTTAAAATATAAAAAATACTTGGCTCATATTTTTCAGATCAATATTGAAGTCGTTGGATTTCCCACAAACGGACAACTGCCGTCAAAACCTTCCTGGAAGACCACACCGTTACGTCACCATTTTGCAGCATTTTTTAGGGAAAAAATTTACATAAATAATTTAATTATGTAATAAATTGTACCTAAAGTTTCATAAATGTAAAACGTTTTGTTCTCTTCCAAAAAAAAATCATCAAAATTCGTCACTTTTTCGTCGTCTACATGTATTTTCCTCCTTAATAGCTCGGGTTCCGCTGACTGACGTCAGCCACGATGTTGATTTCTAACACAAATTGTGTAGTGCAAGAACGGACGTATGATAATTTCTAACACCCATTCTCGTTCTCAATGGCAACACCGTTCTAGTAACAATTACGCACCGTACGTGAGTCTACGCATCAAAAGTTGGAAGTCATCAACCATCGTGTGATCGCTGCAATCGCCATGTCACCAGAATTGGTTGCGAGCCCAAAGACGGTACATCAAGCACTTTTCTTCACGCTAGCCAAAAGTATATGCAGATTTGGCGAAAATGGCTTTTCGCCATACAGATTTATCGCAATTAAGTACTGAATATGGATGTCTTCCGAGCTGCAGAGGTTCAACGACACTTTTACCGGGGAAGTATACTCTCGCATCGATATCCTAATTAGACGACAGCCTGGTCGTTTCCTGATCGATCGTTGATACGTGTACAGTGCGGAAAGTGTCGTACACGAGCGGTATTAAATCTCGCGATTCAACTGATCGCTTGCATCGAGTGAATGCGCGATGACCATAAAAACGGGAAAGCTGCCGACCAGCAACAGTGAAATTGGCGTTTTCCCCCTCGTTCCTGTCGATCTTTTTTTCTTCTTCTTTATTTTATTTGTACGCTTTGTCCGGAAGAAGCTTTGAGGAAGTTACTTTTTTCTCTCTGTAATTCTACTGAATTCGGTTTTTACTCGATCTCGATGTATCGAGAATGTGCTGGATTATGTGGTAAAGGCATATCGATTGGAATTAGGTACGAAGATTTAGAAATCAGTCTTGTGTGGATATTGAAAATAAAATATATTTATTTATGGCAAAATCACCAAATATATTACGTTCTGTCAAATTATATAGACAACTATGATTTTAACTGAATTAAATTTAGTATTTGATTCATGAAGAATTTATTATTTATGTTGCCTGCTTTGGATGCTCCCTACCCAAGGAAATTCAATTTAATTGCAATCTTGATGATTCTCTTTTGCGTATACTGACGCAAATATGTAGCATTGGCGTAGCCAGCATTTTTTGTCGCGAGGAAGGGGGGGGGGGGGGGGGTCAGGAGTGCCCGGCTTGACAAAAAATGTTTGAAAAAAAGTTTACGTATTAGTCGATAATCACGTAACAGACATGAAATATGAAACTTGCTTTAATCACACGTTCATGTGAACATTGATATCAAACTCTTGCAATACCTTGAAAATTAATCAATTTATTTTTCATCATTTTCTAATGCAGTTACCAGGCTTTGAACATTACTTTCAGTAAGTACTCAATTGAACAAGTCTTAGTTTTCTATTTTTTCTACAAATTGGTCCAGTAGTTTTACAGCTGGAATTTTTTTTAACAGTGTCATTCTCCATGTTCAGCAGTGACATATGAATGAATGGTTCCTGAAGCATTGTGTTCTAAGCTACATTTTCATCAGCCTCGTGGCAGAAAAACTGCTCTCACAGCCGGCGGAGTTAACTGGGAGTACTATTGCTGGTTGGGAAGTTTTATATAAGTTAGGGCAGTAAGGGAAGGTGGGGCACAGTGTGTCATTTTTCTTCTAACGAATTTTTACTCTTACCAAAGTAGTCTGATTAGAAAAAAAGGTCATAACCGATTTTATAGACCTTCTGGCGTAAAATAAAGCTACCATATTTTTTTTCAAAAAGATTTAAAATCCTAAAATAATGTAATCGAAAAAGATTTGCGGATTGGCTCGTTGTGCCCCACGGGTGGGGTACAATGTGTCACGGGTGGGTACAGTGTGTCAAGTGCTGCGAAACGTCGGGTACAACGAGGCAGGTTGGAACTCTTATATTTTCCTAACATAAATAACAGATTTTCATAAATACCGATAATTTCACAATGGGTATTATTTGCCAATAAAATTGGGAGTCGACTCATTGTGCTCAACAACTCGATGATACATTGTGCCCTACACAATTGCTCCACAATATTTGACGTTTTTCCGGCAAGCGAAATTTTTTTACGCGATTCAAATTAATTTTGTATTTTTAATAATTCCTTGCGAGCTGCTATTGACTTTCTTTTAGGCCAGCCAAAACTTAATATAAATCACGGTCCAACACAAAAAAGTTGGGATTTTACGAGCTACAAAACTCCGAGAAATCGCAAGCGGTTGACAGTTGCCCTTGACACATTGGGCTTCTTCAGAGCGTTGACACTTCTTTGTCTCCTCATTGGGAGTCGACTCAAGCTCCACAACTCGGTGACGCATTGTACCCCATTAGTAAAATATTTGATTATTGATGAAAATAACTATCAATTAATGAACAAATGGAGAAACTCAAGTTACTGAGTGCATCATGAATTATAAAACTATCGATTAGGGCCGAAAACCCTAGCCGTTACAGAAAGTGTCGTTATATTTTACGTTTTCCCGGCGTGCGAAATATTTTTTTTTCAAGCCTCAAATCAGTTTTTAATTTTCAATCATTCTTTGTGACCTGCTATCGACTTTCTTTTAGGCCTGACGAAACCAAATATAAATCGCGGTCCAACACAAAAAATTTCGGATTTGACGAGCTACAGAACTCCGAGAAACCGAATGTGGCTCACAGTGCCCCGTGACACATTGTGCCCCACTCTTCCCTACTCCTTTTAAATATACTTAAACTCTTAGCATTTGTTTCATAATTTTTAAATTTAAGTTAGTTTTTCATGACCATGCCTTCAGCTTCTAAGGCTGACGTATCAATTATTAAGATTTTACTATAATTATTGATGAAATTCTCTCCCTTCTTCATATCCAATATAAAAGACGCATCAACGGCATGAGCTAACGGTAGATTCTCTAATCAGAGTTTTATAATTACGATGATACTATCTACTAATTAGTAGTAAATGTTGATCTTTCAGTATTCTTCTGGTTGTGTCCCGGCCGGTAAATCCAATGTACTGCTTTTGCCCAGAGTTTACCTAATTGCGAAATTCGATCTATTCGAATCTATTTAATTTACGTAATGAAATAGTTACTTATCAAACAAATTACGAAATTACGACGAAGGAAATAGCTCAAGTTTTATTAAATTATGTCTTTATGCTTGCTTGGGTGAAACCTTAATAAAATTAATACATTATTTGACTTCAATTATTTTGGATCGATTCATTTTTCTAAGGGGGCGCGGGCCTTCTGCCGCCCCCCCCCCTCCCGGCTATGCCAATGCTAATCATCCATCAGCGCATTTTTCTTCATGGCCAGAAAAGCATTTCGAACAATTTACCATGCATTATTGTTGCTACGAATCGTTTTTTTTGCCAAGTCACAAAATAGCAATGCGAATATCGTTTACAAGTTGTTAATCAGAGAAGAATTGGAGACGTTTGATCCGAGTGAGTCAACCAGGGCCAATGTTCATCGACGATGAACCAAACTAAATATATATATATATATATATATATATATATATATGCCTAGCTATGAAACTCCTGTCGGTCTTTCAGCTTCTCTCTGTATCGTGACTCTCTCACATTCGGTCCAACCTGACCGCATTCCACAAGAAAACTGTCTCTCGATCTCTCTCCCTGTCTCCCTCACGTTTCCCTCTCTTTCGTTCCGTTCCGTGTAGATCCCCTAAGTTCTCTCGATGTAACTCTCTCTCCCACTCTTCCTCAGCCTTACTCTTTCTCCATTAATTTGGCCCATACAGAAACATAATCACTCCCTGGTTACTGTCCTAAATGAATGTACGTAGTCCACTCTTGCCGTTCGCGTTTTCTTTGAATTTCAGCACAATCAATCATGGTGCTGGCTTCCGCAAAGTGACGTTTGGCAAATTTACCGTATACGTTGTATCTTAGATGTGTACTTTTAATGCAAGAGAAAAATCAAAACATTATAGTGCCATCCGATGGTTTCTGCAGTCAGAGCGTGCATAATTAGAAAGTTTGAAAGTCACAGGCTCATCGATTCCACACTGATCGTAAAATTCTTTTGATATTAACTGGATGTGTCTATTTGATTTTGAAAAATTTGAATTAACTAGATTCTTCGTGGAATCAAGTCTTTACTATTGCGTTCCATTGTTAAAATTATTTATTTTAAATATATTTATTTAGTCAAATCAAGATTCATTTAATATCGTCTAATAACTGAATATTTTATTTATTTCTAATAAATCTGTGATTTGGTTTAATCTGGTAGTATAAGCCAAAAGAGACAGACGGATGTACACGATTCAGTCTCTCAAAAATCTCATGGCTTTGTTTTCATTAGAAGACTGCTGTAACGTACTGCAGTTGAGGAAAGGGGTTTGTTTGGGTTAATTCGTTTGGGGTTGGGTTATTTGTTTGGGTTAATTTGTTTGGGTTCGGGTTATTTATATGGGTTAATTTGTTTGGGTTTGGGTTAATTTCTTTTCCCCAAACAAACCCAAACAAGCTAGTTTTTCTCTCTACATAAATAGTCGCGCCTATTAATAAAAAGCACGACGATATCTTTCTTTTTTCCTAAATAACAGCCTTGTTAGGGAAAAAAAAAGAAAAATAATTTAACTTTTTTTCACCGCACTTTAATATCGTGAACCTATATTCCTTTCTGGTATTTATGCGATATATCGTGCTTTATAATTATTTATTTACTTTGAATATACTTTTTTGTTTAAAAAGAATAGCTTGAACAAAAAAAAACAATTTTTGAACAAATAGGGGCGTAGTAGGCTGTGAGACAAGGAAAAAACCTATTTCATTTAAATAGATCCTATTTAAATTCCTTTTTTTTTTTGGCATTTCATAAAACTATGGTCATGAAAAAATCGGATGTTTCTTCTGGACAAGTTCCATCCGGCTTTCTTCGCCTATGCAATCGACGAAAGTTGATGAACATTATTTCGTTATGCAAGAGGCAGACATACTTAATCAACTTAGGCAGAGGTCAACTTTTTATTTTTCTATTTCTGAATAAATGAAAGAAAACGATTTTTACAATTGGCAAGCTCGAGTTCTTTTTCATCGTTTTGTTCGTGTAAAAATATAACGGGACTCGGCGAGACGAAATAAAATTGCGAAACTGGTCGGACACCAGGGAGTGGAGTTTTATACCCAAAGGGATAACAAAAAAAAAAAAGACCGTACCTGTTAGCACGGAAGCGCAGACCTTTGACCTGCGGCTATATCGGCTCTTCGAATCTACAAACATCCATACGCATCGTGCGTTTAATATTAGCGATTTTACGATAAGATATCGCCCTTGCTTGGGTCTGATGCCTGCACGGCGCGTGCGCGAATCTTCGAAGAAAACGAGCGACGAAGCAGAGACAAAGAAGAAGAAGAAAAAAGGGAAGTAGAGAAAACGAGTAGCGAGCAAAATCAAATGTGTTGGCTACGCCGGCTCTAGACGCATCACGCATTAAAGATGTTTCGTACATAAATAGTAGCAAAAAGTTCGGAAGGATGCAAATTTCAAGTAATCGGTAATGCGATAAAAATCTGAGAAAACCAACGATGAGCGAGCTGCTGAGCACTTTCATATTGAACAATGATCGTATTAAATAATCGTTTGAACAAAAGTTCAAGAAATTTTTTTATGTAATAAATGCAGTTATTTTTCCGAGTACAAATGCATTTTTTCCAAATTTCTTTATCTTCAAAAAGATCAGTTTCGATAACTTTTTAAAGGCTTTATAAAATGGTTCGTTTAACGGCGTGGAAACTTTTTGCGTGGAATGTACAGCCTTTCTACGAGAACATGTAGAACATTTCCTATTTTTCGTACATTTTTTAAAACAATTAACTAAGTCTCGTAATACGACTACGTAATACAACATCAAAACAATTAGCTCAAACAATGTACTGTGCAATTTTGAAAAAAAAATCGGAAATTTGTTTACAAATTCATATATGAATTGAGAAAAATCAACAATATCACTATTGAGGGGTAACATCACTCTGGGATTTTGAAAAAATCGTTTTTTTTACTGCTTAAACAATGCTTTAACATAATAAAATGTGCTTAAGGTTACTCAAAAGGTCACCAGGGAACGCTACTGCCGTAATAAACTTCTATGTGTGAGTCAGTAAGCTGCAAAGTGACGCCAAGCATAAACTATAAAAGCGTTTTTCTCGAAACAACTTTTTTCAATATTAGCGAACACACACGGAGAGAATTAAATGTTAAAAATGACCGTGCAGTAACGGTAACCAGATGACAACCCTGAAACTTCGCTTATTATTACTGAGTAAAACACAGATTTTCATGAAAATAAAATAAAATTTCTTCTTCAGATAGAACATTTTACCAGATTTTCTAGTAAATTTTCATGTGTAACAAAATACGCAAAACTTAAATTTAAAAAATATATAATATCAGCGAAATTTTACTGTGCATTTTATTATTTTATGCCTTTCAAAAATATCTATAAAAAAGTATCGTCTTTATAACAGTTATTTTAAGATTTATTATAAAATTTAATGAGTGTCATAGGAAAATGTATTGTGCTCTCGGTAAAAATTATTGTGCGCGCTACCCTTCTTGTATAGTAAAATTTTAGCTACGTATTTGAAATTTTCTGTAACGTGAGTTAAAAAAAACTTGTCGCATACGAATTATTATGCTTTTTTCACTTGTCACCACATTGAAGTATATCACGGTAATTTTTACCGTGAAATTCACGACAAAAATTACTTTTTAATTCTCTCCGTGCATAAGTTCAACACGGTTGCATGGATCAATTTAAAATTTGGACAGTAACTTCACAATTACCTCCTTCATAGATATACGTAGGGGTTTTTGTAAACTTTTCATGTAAACGATTCAATGTAAACTTTTTATTTTATAAACAATTTACTGCTTATTTTCTTAGCAAAAGATCGAATTTTTTCATCCAAAGAGCACCATTTTTACACAATTTGATTAAATAAAAAGTCCCTACGTACTTCTATAGCCAATAGTATGTAGATTCTTAATTTTTGTGGTTTTTTGTTCCAGATCTTATATTTCACGAGACATTTGTCCGCTACTAGAGGGGTTTTTTAGCATTGAAAATGCTTTTAAAGATGTATATAGGGGGTCTGATTTAGCGAGATCTCACATAGCGAGAAAGTAACGCTACCCCCACTCCACTGCTGCTGTGTTGTGGCAGGGTGGGGGGAGCTGCGACATGCCAAATGCTTGTGATTTGTTGAAAAATGCTGCATTACATGTAGAGTCATTTGTGGTTACAAGTTGTAAGTTTCAATTTTGGTCTGTACATTACAATATTGGTGGGTTTGGGTTGGATTTTGTTTGGGTTCAAGTTTGGGTTTGTTCGGGTTTAAGTTTGTTTGGGCTTGTTTGGGTTTAAAGTAGGGCTTCTTTGGGTTTAAGTTTGGATTTAAATTTGGGTTTAAGTTTGTTTGGGCTTAAGGTTGGGCTTGTTTGGGTTTAAGGTTGGACTGGTTTAGGTTTAATGTTGGACTTGTTTGGGTTCAAGTTTGTTTGGGATTGATGGATGGACAGTTAGAGAGTGAGAATGTGTGTGAGAGACCGCGAGAGTGAGAATGTGAAAAGAGCGTGAGAGAGTGAGAGAGTGAGAGAGAGAGAGGGAAAGAGAGCCACTTATTATGTGCATGGACCTTCTTTTATCACCCGAAAAGTCTGATTACATTTCCAATGCCATGAAATAGTTGCACTTTCTGTAATATCTGTAGATTTTTTAAAATATCATTTCGAAGATTGGTTCTCTCGCCGCCATTTGGTACAAAAATAATAATTAAAAAAATGTTCTATACTTAAATATATCCTTAAAAATCCCTCTAAAAAGAATTTCCATTTCTTTGATTATACTCCCAAACAAAAATCGTTAAAGTTAGGCCTTCCTTTCGGCCGCTAGAGTGGTGTCACCTCTTAATGTCGATATATTAATTATTTCTATTTGTGAAATAGCTAACGTTCGACGAGTTGAACTATTACTCACGTTATTATTATTCAATTGATCGTAGACCGAATAATAATAATTTGAAAAATAAATTTATTGAAATTAATTATGTTAAAATAATTTTAGTAATTTAATTAATATTTAAGTAATTTAATTGAAATTATAAGTAATTTAATTCATATTAAATTATGCAGAAGAATCAAAATAATTGAATTAAAATAAAGTAAAAGTTAAAAATTGATAAGTCAACTCTTGGCATATTGAAGATTTCCATTTTTCCCAGATTTTTGCGACATCGCGTGCAGCTCTAAAACTACGCGACGAAATCGAATTTTCATACAAGACTGTACCCGCAATGTACATCCTTTCCAACCTTTCTCACCAACACGTATGCGCCATGTCATAAAAAATGAACATACCGAATAACGAACACATCGGCAGCTGACCAAAGCAAGGGCGTCCACAGGCGAAATATAGGAAAGCGCTACCATAAAATACTCGACATTGTATCGATGTATCGTGTCTCCAAGCCACGAAGTTTTAAAGTCCATTTATACAAACAAATTGTCAGTCTCCGCACGTAGCAAGATCTCGCGGACGAGTGGCTCGTGCGCTCTCAACTCACTGATGAGATAATTAATGCACACGAGCTCATGATGATTCAGTGTTGCATCGTCGCAGGGCTCGTGTGTCTCCTGAATATTACAACAATCGAATCCTCCGACCAGGTACAAGCGTTTCTTCACCATCCGATCGAACACACCAATCTTCATTTCCGTTTCTTCGCGTTATTCGTGCCGCGGCTCTTCTATACCTTCATTGTTACGACTATGTTTCCTTTTGCGCAAGAAACGTTCTACGACCCGTTGTGGAACGACAATGATACACAATTTGAAACCTCCAATTTTCATGGAACGCTCGCCTCGTTGACCGGAAATGTACCGGAATAACTACTAGTTCTTTGGAAAAGAATTTTCCGTTCGGTCACTTTGGATCACGAACTCCGTTTTGACGGGAATCCCGATCAGACTATTAGTGATCCATCTGATGTCAGTGGTTTCTAGTTCTGTGTGAATTTAACAAGCGTTTGTTTTCTGACCAAATTTTGGAGTTGTACTTAAGTCACCTCTGTCGAAAAAATGTTTACGTGTTGATTGTATTTTAATTATTAGGATTGTGCATTAATTTAAGGGGATTTTGTTTGTCAATAATATGGCTTTATCGAGAAAAAAATGGTTACACATTGATCATTCGAAATACAGTAGAGCGTCGATTATCCGAACGTCATTTATCCGAAACGTCAGTTATCCGAATAGCGATTTTGTTTATCCGAAACGTCAATTATCCGAATGGCGATTTGGGTTATCCAAAATATCAATTATCTAAACAATAATTTTGTTCATCCGAATGCTTAGTTATTCGAACGATTACGCCCTATATATTACGGCAATGGAGTGGTACGAAACGCAGCCTGAGTGTTGTTCAATGCAACTTTTTCTTCTAAAACGATTGTGAGATTTGGCAGCAATGAAACGATCTTCCGTTGCGAAGCAGAAGAAAATCGTCGACTTTTGAAAAAATAAGTAGATACGAACTCAAAGATGTACGAACGTTGATTATTTTTAAATACGTATTTAACTTTGTTCTATATCCTTAAATGATACAATGGTTATTTGCAGTTCACCAAAAATATACTTGTATTACGAAATATTAGATGCAGTAAAAAATTCTGAGCGTTTTTTCGCTTTATTTCGACGATGAAATTAACATAGTTAGGATTATCCGATTTAGATCAACTATGCGCCGTTTTGTTCGATAATTTTTGTCCATTTTGAAGGCAATTTCATAATTCCGCGATTGAAGAAGTCCTCGTCCCTATTGGTAAAAAACTTGACCAGCTCATTTTCACAAGCCTCTCTTGAGGCCAGTTTTGTACCGTCAAGAAAATTTTGTAAATGCTTGAAAAGGTGATAATTGCTTGGTGCCAGGTCTGGACTATACGGTGGGTGCGATAGAACCTCCCATCCAAGCTCTCGGAGCTTCTGGCGCGTCGTTAAAGATGTGTGCAGCCTGGCGTTGTCTTGATGGAACACAACACCCTTCCTATTGGCCAATTCTGGCCGCTTCTGGTCGATCGCCTGTTTCAATCTGGTCAGTTGTTGACAGTAGAGGTCCGAATTGAGTGTTTGGCCCAATGGGAGCAGCTCAGAATGGATGATTCCCTTCCAATCCCACCAAACACACAGCAAAACCTTCTTGGCCGTTAATCCGGGCTTGGCGATCGTTTGGGCCGGCTCACCGCGATTGGACCACGATCTTTTTCGGCTGTTGTTCTCGTATGTGACCCATTTTTCATCGCCAGTCACCATCCGCTTAAAAAATGAGTCGATTTCGTTACGTTTCAGCAAAGAATCGCAGGCATCAATTCGGTCCAAAAGGTTCTTTTGCGTCAATTCGTGTGGCACCCATACATCGAGCTTCTTCTTGAGACCAGCCTTATGCAAATGGTTCCAAACGGTTTTCTGGCTAATCTTCAGTTCCTGGGCAATGGAATAACTGCTCACATGCCGACTCGACGATTTTCAAGAGTTTATCGACATTTTCGACGATTGGCCTACCAGAGCGTGCCTCATCTTCGACGTCCATATTACCAGAACGGAATCGTTGGAACCACCGCTTTGCTGTTGCATTCGATACTGTATTGGGCCCATAAACAGCACAAATTTTTTTGGCCGCCTGCTCCGCCTTTTCACTTTACTCGTAGTGGTACTGAAGAATGTATCGAATTTTCTCTTTTTTACCTCCATTTTGGAACGCTGTAACACACAACGGGCTCCACCAAACACAAAACTGCCAAAGAACTTTTTTTGAAGCATAATGTCACCTTTAAATCGCCGTATAGTATGACCTGATGTTATGTATACATCGTGAGATATGGCTCACTAAAGACATCTAGCGGAAAACGCTTAGAACTTTTCACTTCACCCAATATTAATGTTAATTGTATTTTTAAATATATATATATTTTATCATATTGAAATAATCAACGTTTTTTCGTAGATGACATTTTTTTGTTCGGTTATCCGAATTTTCGATTATCCGAAAGGCGCCCGGTCCCAATTGATTCGGATAATCGACGCTTTATTGTATCACGACAGCATTCGTTGACTTTCAGCAGCACTTTTCTTCAAATGGAAGCAAAAAAGCGAAGCTTCCCGCAAATTGCGTTGAATTGGCACAAAATTCGATAGATTCTATAAATGATATAGATTCGATAGATTCGATAAATTTGATAGTTACGCCATCTCTTGAAAATCTCTTAAAATTAATGCACACACCTAATATATTAAAAATGAAATATATTAATTGATATTTTCTTTTAATTATATTTTTTATTAATTATATTAATTAATATTTGTCTTTCCATTATATTTTTAACGCAAATAAGTCGTCTTTGAGCGTCATGATTTTACATGATTCGAAAAATTGAACCGGATAGACCAGTAAGGAGAATAAATCATCGATAAAGAAAAGCAAAAGATATGGAATGGAGAATTAAATTTTTATTCGAAAAAAAAGAGGCAATGAAAAAGCAAAAACAAAGACTTGCTTCTCATAATTATAACACTTGGAACGTAATGATAACATATAATCCGAGCTATCGTGCTCTATTATAGGGATACGTTCCCTCGGATAAATCGATAATTATTATTAATACGCAAGCTTGCATGATATACGAGCACATGAAGGGAACGGGAAATAATTTATTGATACGCGTGTTATTCATCGATCGCTATACGTATACGATCAACCCCATCGGAAAACTCCACTTTGTACATATATATATATATATATATATACACACGTAAGTAGTGTAGTGCACAGAATTGCTGTGCCGTGTACACTTATGCCCTACGTAAGCGGGAACGCGTTAGCAAATCCTGACCCATCGATCAACGTCCAAGATCATCTGTATGACGTTAACGAGAGTCTGCAAGAAGATTCCCTGGCAGGTATTGCGACTGCTCTGTAACTCTACCTGCTCCGATACAACCTGTGTGTATAGGAGCAGGTTGTAAATATATATATATATATATATATATATATATATTTACAAAGGGATTTTTATCTATATATATTTATATATATATTTACAAAGGGATTCATACCGGGACCATTTTCGTACCCCAACGGTACATATAGGGACATTTGTCACATGCAAAAACAGTTCCAAGATTATTTTTTAAACAGAAGGATACGAATCGTACACCGAGAGAAAAGTCCATGATATTTACAACAAACGCCCATGGTAACAGAGGGAATAGTAAAATTGCCTATATGTTATTGACACCGCAATCAGAATATGGTTAACACAAGTATAAGTGAAAAGTATATCTAAACATGCGATTTGGGTTGACGTGTTTGGTTATCTATTATCCCCGGAATAATTATTAGCTATTGTAAAAGGCTTGACAATATAGTCAAGCCTTTTACAATAGCTAATAATTATTCCGGGTTTTGTTGAAATCAAACGTTTACTATTCTATTTAATTTTTCCACAATTCGTACGGTTAACATTAAGGTATTGGGCCACTCTAGGATTTTCCAAAAATCGATTTTTTGTTAAAAATGTACCGTAGTACCTCTAAAATTATATTCCAAAAGATTATGGGTGTGAAAAATCTCTGAGTACTCGATTTTCAAATTCTAGCGCAACCCCTCTTGATTCATGTCGTGACTTTCTACTAACTTTAAACGCGTTTATCTCAAAACTACATTTTTCACGTCGGCCGGGCTCATAACTCAAACAAATTTCAACCGATTCACTTGAAATTTTAACTGTATATTCAGAATGACATTTTCTGAGGCACTACGTAGGATTTTTTGATTATATTGCATAGTTCCTTCTTTATAAACAATTTTCTGACGATTTTCTCATAGCATTTTATATTTTTTGTTTTAGAAATGCGCCATTTTGACAAAAAAACAATACATCAAAAAAATCCTACGTACTTCTATAGCTATTCTTATATATAATCGAAAAAACTTTAGTGTCTCATCATAATTCAAAAATTATAGGAGCTGTTGGTCCGGCTATTGACCTTCCAGAAATAAAGGCGTCATCGGAAAAATGCTACACGGTCGCCATTTTGACATGTATCGCTGCGAAAAAATAATTTTGTATAGTCAATTACGTGTATAATAAAACCCCTATTTTGTAATTCCAATTTATTTTATGGTTTCGCTGAAAAAAAAATCACAAAATATGCCCTTTTTTGGCCCCTAGAGTGGCCTAAGGCCTCAACGTTTGTCATGTATAATTTGCTAAAAGATTTTACGAAAAGTGACTACTCGAAAAAAATTATGGTAATGTTTACTTATAGCGATGACGTAAATCATTTGCGGCCGGCGCAAGCACGGCTTAGTAGTTTTAATAACTACGCGTTTTTTTACAGACTGTTACACAATATTTTTGTTGCATTGCAAAAATTGGATATCACTTCAACATTTCTTCTTGTAGTTTGCCTTCTGTGTTTGTAGGACACACATTACTATCCATATAGCAAGTCGTAACATATAATATGATACAAGTCACTATAAACATCATCGAAAATCACAAGCAACATTTTTTTCAATGTATATATATTGCATTCCCAAGTGTTACCAGATCAAAGGTAGCGTTCGATCTGGTAACACTTGGGACGCGGGACTTGGAGGGACGGCAGGTGAACATGTGATACGCCTTCAGTGCGAGTTTGAACTCGCTAGAGTCATTTGATTGTCCGTAGCGATTTTTTTCGTGAAACAGATTTTTCTAGTGCGTTCTAAAAATCAGTGACATGAATTTCGAGCAATAGTGTGCTATGAGGTTTTGCTTCAGACTTGGGCACAGTGCAACGGAAACTTTTTCAAAACTTCAGCAGGCCTACGAAGACAGTGTTTTGTCAAGGGCCTAGTGTTTTCGGTGGTTTGAGGCATTTTCAGAAGGAAGAGAATCGATTGAAGATGAACCACGCAGCGGAAGGCTTTCATCTTCAAGAACCGATGAAAATGTCGACAGAATCCGGGATCTTGTGCGTTCAGATCGTCGGTTGGCAGTCAGAATGATCAGGGAAGAGTTGAATTTGACTCACACCACCGTTCATCAGATTTTGACCAATGAATTGCGGATGAGAAAAATTGCTGTGACACAGCTATTTCAATAAACGAGTTTTTTGGCCAGTAAAAACATTCCTGTGGCTTCTCAGCCTCCTTATTCGCCTGACTTGAGTCCTTGTGACTTTTTCCTCTTCCCGAGATTGAAAAATCACCTCAAGGGACGTCATTTTGGGGACACTCGAAAACATTCAAACGGCTGTAACTGACCAGCTGAAGGCTATTCCAGTATCAGAGTTCTAGCACTGCTATGAGGATTGGAAGAACCGTCTTCAGCGCTGTGTGGTTTCCCAAGGAAGTTATTTTGACGGAGACAATATTGAATTGTAATTCTATTCGAATAAAAAAATTGACAAAACTCAGTCTCATTACTGAATTTACGCACCTCGTATGTGCCTAATTTATGCAACTGATAAAATATAAGAAAGCAGTACTATATTTTTGGCAGTAAATATGGCTATAAAGTATTATTGTCCCCTCAGGGAAATATAAAATATGGTTAAAGTATCGTTGGATACACTTCTCGTTGGAGACATTCCTTTCTCTCAGTATAACTAGTACCAATTTTTATAATTTTGCACAAGGTTTCTTGTGAGAACATGCTCGGTTATCGCTTAAGGGCGTTTAAGAGGACAGCTGCAAATCTGCTAGACGTGTACGAAACTCTACATTTGACTGAAGTTAATATGTAGGTAGGTATTGATTTTCAGATCCTCAAATGTGCTATCCTTTGTAAAATTGAATAGAAACTGAGCTATGGCCGATTGAAAAATTGCCATACCGCAGATTTGCCGATCGGACTTTTCGCAATGAATCTGTTCGCTGTTCGGTCTCTCCCGAATCGTGCTTCCGATTTGAGGGATCCAGACTGGGCCGATTTTTTTTCGGAATCGTACGATCTTACGAATGGACTTTGTCCAATCCGGCTAGATCGATTTGCCGATCCGCTGAATCGCCCCAAAATAGGCATTTTTAGCGAACCGGCGAAAGGATTCGATTCTTGGATTTCCAAATCTGCTGTCCGATGTAAAATTCACCGCTGATTTTAAATTTATATATTCAAAAATATTGATGACAAGCACCATTTTCGATAAAATCATGGTTTCATTCAAATCCTTTTTGGACATCAACGTGAATACCTGAATCGGTTAATATGCAGCTGAGTTGTTTAGAAATCGTAGAAAAAAATGTATTTGGATGTTTTTATTAAAATTACACATTTCTCTGACGTTGTTTAATATTTCTGTATTTCCAATCCCGGTATTTATCCAATCATAAATAAATAAATAAATAATGCCGGATCTTTACTACTACTAAATCTACTAAAAAAATCGAAGATTGCTTATAATTCTTTCTTATAATTATGTACATACGGTTATAAATACAAATTTGTACATTAAATAACAAATTTACATCGATGTATACGTCTTCCCCAAAATATATACATATATATGCGGAGTCATGAAATACCGCGGGAATTTATGGAGTGCGAGCAATGTTTTTTCTATTTCTCCGCATCTGTTGCGCATCTAAGTACTCGCGTAGCATCTCAAGACGAGTTAGCACGGTGATCATCAGCAGCTATATATCTTCGGGCCATTATAATTCAATCGATCGTTCCAAGAAGAAGGATTTATTTGTTTTCCACTTCTACATTCTCCTTGGACAAGCTAAAGTCTGGGACAACGTCCAGAATGCTCAATTTTTCCAAATAAAATTACTTTTGCGTGAAAAAAAAGACAACAATTAGTTGGCGTATCGCAGGTAAATCGAGGCTCAAGTTTTTTTTTTGATTATTTATTCAAGTCTGTAATTGTGCGTTGTTTGAATTTCAAACGGATGTTTCCAAGCCTCATACTATGCGAGTTTAATCACTCAGATGCGCTCAATGCATATAAAATTCTTCGTATTTCTTTGCATCGTCTTTGCCACGATTTTATTTTCTACTGTGAGTCGCTCTGCGTTTATTATACGGAACGCAGTTTGCGCGTGTGTCTGTGCGAATATGACATCCCGGGGTTAATCGACGCGTCCGTTACCCCATATCATTTATTATTAAGGGGTTACGTGGGTTTGAAAATTTCAAAAAATCCATTTTTTTTCAATTTTTATTATCTAATAGTACAATATGTCTAGAATATTCTCCCAAAGTTTTAAGTAAATCGGAGTAAAAATCTAGGAGAGAGAGAGAGAGAGAGAGCCTTTGGGAATTCCTGCCATTGGGAAAGACCGGACGGGAGCGAAGCAGGTAAACGCATTTTTCTCAAAATACTATTTTTGAAGTCGGTGGACACGATTTCTCAAAAACGAATGCACCGATCTTATTGAAATTCTGCACACTTCTTCAAAATAGCATTGACTAGTGATTGAATGAAGGTTTTTTTTTCGATCACAACTAATTTTACAAGGCTATACGTATTGTAAATTGTACCAAAAACTGAACTATTTTGCATAAAACTCTGTCAAAAATTCAAATTTCAATTTTTTTTTTAATCCTTTGTTCAATCACAAGCTATACTTATCTACTAACAGGAAAAATTTGGCTTTTTAATTTCAGATAAAGCTATCATGAGTTATCCTGATCACCACGAGGACACATTTTTTTTAGGGGTCTCCGGAAACCAGGTTCCACCCGCTGAATTTCCCAAATTTTTGGATGAAATTTTTTAAAAATATTGTTGAAATGTTGCTCTTTTATGTGCCTAACATTTTGAATAAAATAATTTATATATTATATTTAAAAAAATAGAGAAAATATGATTTTTTTTGCTTCGAAACCCACGTAACCCCTTAAGGCCTTAGGCCACTCTAGGATGTTCCAAAAATCGTTTTCTTTTTTTGTTAAAAATGTACCTTAGTACCTATAAAATTATATTCCAAAAGATTATGGGTGTGAAAAATGTCTATGTACTCGATTTTCGAATTCTAGCGCAACCCCTCTTGCTTCATGTCGTGACTTTCTACTAAGTTCAAACGCGTTTATCTCAAAACTACATTTTTCAAGTCGGCCGGACTCATAACTCAAACAAACTTCAACCGATTCACTTGAAATTTTAACTGTATATTTAGAATTACATTTTCTGAGGCATACGTAGGATTTTTTTAATTATATTGCATAGTTCCTTTTTTATAAACAATTTTCTGACGATTTTATACTTTTTGTTTTAGAAATGCGCCATTTTGACAAAAAACAATATATCAAAAAATCCTACGTACTTCTATAGCTATTCTTATATATAATCGAAAAAACTTTAGTGTCTCATCATAACTCAAAAATTATAGGATCTGTTAGTCCGGCCGTTGACCGTCCAGAAATAAAGGCGTCATCGGAAAAATGCTGCACAGTCGCCATTTTGACATGTATCGGTGTGAAAAAATTAATTTTGTATAGTCAATTACTTGTCCAATAAAACCCCTATTTTGTAATTCCGATCTATTTTATGGTTTCGCTGAAAAAAAAAAAATACAAAATATGCCCTTTTGTTTGCCTCTAGAGTGGCCTAAGGCCTTAATATTTTCCACCTCTGAGCCCTTTTGATCGTAACAGTATCAAAAAAGCGATTAAAAAGTATTTTAATCCGGAAGCTTCCTCTACCCACAAACACGAATTTGAATTTCGGAATGTCATTTCTCGACATTTCAAAATACTCTCCTCATATGTCAATGAAAATTACGCGGGGGTGGCGGGCGGTGGAAGTGGATAAAGGATCTTCAATTTACCAGGGAATGGCGATTATCAAGGTCTCGTCAACTTGGCCTGGAACATCCCGTGCATATGTTCAATCAGACTTTTTTCAACTTCTGATGGCCGCACATTTATGCAATAATAAGAATAACAATAATAGTAATAATAATAAAGTGAAGAGTAGAATGCCGTGCGGGTGGTAAGGGAGAAAAGTGAAGACGTTAACACCGTAGAACACGGTGAGAGCGAGCGAGTATAATTTCTCTCTCATTCCCAACGAGTCCGCGAGTATACCGCGCCGTGTAGAAAGCGAAATGCGAACATTGCGAACAATTTCTCGAGCAGTTACCCTCTTCCTGGCCGTCTGGCATGGCTGTCCGGGTACATGTACGCTACACACAAATAGCGTGCAATGAATTCGTTTTATGAGTGCACTCGCGTACATATAGGCCTCGTAATACCGAGAGAGAGAGAGAGAGAGAGAGAGAGAGGGAGAGAGAGAGAGAGAGAGATCCCTCGCATTGGAGACGCTCCAGAGAGCAATCCCCCATTGTTACCTGATGGCATGATTAACATTAACTATCGTCGAACGCGATCGGAATAATAATTATTGAACAGAGAAATAAAAGATTCATCCACCTGTGTAGAAATATTGTCATGGATACAGTCCGATTCGGACTAGAATCCTGGATTCTCAATCGGGATCCAGTCGGACATTGGATCGGATCCAGTCGTGAAATGTAACGCTCGCAAATCGGATTCCAGTCAGGATCCTAATCCGGAATTATTAAAGACTCTAGTCAGAATCCAAAAAGAAACTTTGGATAAGATCCACGCTAGAATCCCGAACCTCTAGAACAAGATCTAGTTCGATATCGAATCGGATCTTAGGGATGAATGTAAAAATCACCAGGAGATACCAATCCGTACCAGCTGGAGAGGCTGGGCGTTTTCTGAAATCATTTATTCAAGGATCTGAAAAAGATTAGGTAAAAATTCGTGCTACAGTATAACTGTCAAAACTTATATATTTAAATAATAGAATTTCAAAAAAATTCATTACATTTAATAAAGAAATTCGAAAAAAAAACAATATATAGACCTTGAAAGACACATTTCCTAGAGAAAAGTGATATAGGTTAGTTGCTCTAAGTAATTATATTTAAATTACATGGAGATCGTTTGAACTAAGAAAATATGTATTTAATTTTCTAACAACAATGTTTTTAATAAGTATTTCAAATTCTTGGCACCACGTCTTCACCTTGTGCTACGTAGTGTGCGCCATCTGGATTTCGATGAGGATACCCCTTTTAGGGAATCCGTATCGTATCCCGATTGGGATCTGATTGGAACTTAGGTGTCACTAAGAAATGTCTGCACGGGCGGGAGCTTTGAGCTATCGTCATTGAGTACATTAACCCAATCAACAATAGGGTACATTAACCCAATCATCAATTGGATTTAAAACGCAAACCCAAACAAACCCAACCAGCAATTGGGTTAATGGACAATTTGCCTTCAACCCCAACACTTCCTTCAATCATTTACAACAATAATTATTAACCTATCCGTAAAATAAATAAGTATCATTGATGAAAGATTATAAATAAAGGGTGTCTCGAAATGACCTGACATTTTTTATTGCGCGCCATTTTTTTTGTACCGAACATAGAGTACTGATGTTTGACAACTGGCATTAGGAAGTATTTAGTCATGAAGAATTGCACGATGGAACAACGCATATAAATTGTGAAAATTCACTTCGAAACAATGCAATTATTGCAGATGAAGTTTCATGGTCGTGTTATCTTGCCCTGTGGCAATGTATTAGGTGTATGACTTAATTTTTACAGATATTTCAGCAAATTTATTTAATATAAAAAAACTAGAGAACAACGAACTTAATCTTGGAAATATTGTCCATCGTTTTCTATGGCCTTGCGCCATCTCTCAGGTAACATACCAATGTCGTCGCGAAAGAAACTTGCAGGCTTCGAGGTGATAAAGTCATCGACGAATTTAGGTTCATCGTCCAGAGTTTTGAACTGTTTATCCACTAAGGCGTGCTGCATTGACCGGAACAAATGGTAGTCGGATGGGGCAAAGTCTGGTGAATATGCCGCGTGCGGGAGAACTTCCCATCCCAAGTTTAAGAGGGTCTTCTGAGTCGTGCAAGCAACGTGAGGTCGAGCGTTGTCATGCAGCAGTATGACTTTCCTGCTTCCTTGCCCAGTAAATAGCCTTTTCTGATCAAGTTCTTCGCTCAGTTTGTTCAATTGTCGCCTGTAGCGTTCCGCAGTCACCGTCTGACCAGTTTCCAGGAGTTCGTAATAAAGCACACCCTACATATCCTGTCCAGGGCGCGGCTGGTCACTAAGATCGAAATCACCACTTCTAAAACGTTTGTACCAATAATTACACGTTTCATAAGACACAACGTCGGCACCAAGAACACTACAAATTGATTCCCGTGCTTTAGAAGCATTTTTTCCTTGCTGGAATTCGTATTAAATGCAGTGCCGGATGTGCCGTTTATCAGTTGCCATCGTAAACTCTGCTATTCTGAGAGGTTATGTAACTCACGTAGACTTGTCGTTCGGTGTTCTGAAACCTTGCGTCCGAACCTTTCAAAACCACAAAAGACCGCGAAAATATTTCTATTTTACATATAATTTCAAGCTCGAAGAAAAAATCTGCAAAAATTACGTCGTACACCTAATATATTGGCCACCAAGATCGTGCGATTTGACGCCATTGGACTTCTTTCTTTGGGCGTTTCTGAAAGGTAAAATGTATGCCAATGATTCATAGATCATTGTGGACTTCGAGGAAGCAATTAGACATTAATGAAATTAAGCATTAATGAAATTAGTCCGCAATTATGCCAAAATGTTATTGAAAATTTCGTCAAAAGAGTGAACGCTTGCAAACAGGAACAAGGCGATCATTTATCAGATATTGTGTTCCATACATAACTTTTATGTTTGTACCTTATATTAAAATAAAAATATTCGTACTTTTTAAATAAATAATACTTTTTATTAATAAATAAAATGGTCAGGTCATTTTGAGTCACCCTTTATATGATGTACTCTCGATTTATAGAAATTTCGCAAGACGGTGCGTCTGTTAAGGACAATGACGCCTGTCATGACGAATAGAAACCGCAACACGTGACGAGATACGCTATTTTCTTTGTACTTCACACACATGGATTACGCAATTGTATTTATATAGTGCATATTTATGTATGGTAGAAATATATATATATATATATATATATATATATATATATATATATACGCGTTAAGGTTTCTCGTGGTAATACTTTTGTGATAAATGACGAAATGAGTTTGTTCATATGGGGGTCCTGTATGTATGCATCGAGCCTCCGGCCAAGAGCGATAATAACGTGACTTCCGGCCACCATACACCACAAATGCTGCTATTTTTCTGCTGGTAGAGAATAAGACGATGCTGATCCTCGTCATCGCGTTTACTATTCCTCGTATACTTTGCTCTATACGTTAGCACCGAAACATTTGTTTGATATTCGCAATCGTTAATACACGAAGTTTTTGAGATCGTATCGAAAAAAATGGGGATTCGCATTAATTTTTTCTTCCGATTTGATTGACTCGATCGAATTTTTTGTTTCTGATTCGATTGACCATAATGAGAGTATTTTTTTTTTCTATAGTTATAGCAACCTGAGAAGAACGAACATTTTCATTAAATTGTGTTAGGATTACGAGGTGTTTATTTTCTTTTCGCTTGTCCTGTAATTATTTTATATTCGAGAAAAAAAAAACAGAACATTTTTTAAATTAAAGAACAATATTTCGTGGCGATGGAAAAATCGTTGGTGTTATTCAAGAATAATATTTATTATTCGTTAAAAGGGATTTTCGAAAAAAGTATTTGCACACCTCGTGTTTTTCAAATTATCCTTTGAAGAAAAAAATGAAATGCTACAGCATTTTATTTTTTTTTCGAAAATTTTTATCGAACATTTTATTTTCCTCGGAAAAAAAGATGCTGAAGTACTTTATTTTTTTCGCAGGATAATTTGAAAAACACGATGTATGCAAATACTTTTTTTACCCACTGCATAAAGTATGACCGATTATTTTTGTACTCCTATGAGGCTCATTAATAAAAATAGCCCTCAATTGTTATTCGACTATAACGAAGCAATTTTTCTTAAAGTAAATACACTACATACCTTTTAAATAAATAAAACCTTTCCACGACACAATTTTTAATTGAGAACTTGCTATGAACAGACTTGGGCATTTGGATGAATTTTGAGCGAATCGTTTCAACTCTTCCATCAATAAGCACGAGACAAATCGTCCAATCATTTGAAAATCAAAAGACCGGGGGGGGGGGTCAGCCAGGTACGACAAAAAGAAGAAGAAAAAAATACGACGTTGAGGGTCATTGCCTCGATGATCAAACCTGGAATATCCTATATATATAAACTAGCTATGGTCGTTACCCGCGCTTGTCGTTATCGGGACGCTCTCTCGTCATTCTCACTTTACGCACGCAAGCACGTATAAGACACGTTCCTTTCTTTTCAATATATTGTATGCGCACGTACTGTTGCGTTTCAATTGTTCAAAGCTCTGAGTGCACGCTTACATAGAAGCAACTTTGCCGGACACTTTACTCAATGAGAGAAAAGGCACGATGTCGGATTAAATTTAAATTCCGTCAATCTCGATCAATCCTCATCATCATCATCATCATCATCATCATCATCATGGAGCCTTAGGTCTTTTTACATTCATTTTCTACATCCTTTTGCATCGTCAGCCGCTCGATTGAACAGCATCATACTTTATTCAAATAAGAAACAAATAAATACAAAAAAAGGTAGTAGACATAAGGTGAATGAAAAAAAAATGTCCCTTTTGCCACGGCATACGTTGTAGGAAATCGACGTCTATTTGTATACGAAGGCTTCATCTGGATAAAGGATGCAGTAAAGTATGGGTTTTGGTTATACGGAACGGGGGGGGGGGGGGGGGGGGGGTTCAAACCGGACGATGAGGGGAAACGTAGAAACCTGTACACCTGGCGGTCACCCTCAAGCGTATTAATTGTAAGAATGGGAGAACTGCAATCCGTTAAAGGAACGCTTAGAGCTGAGCTTATGGAGTACATAAATATTGCTTTTAATATTATGGATACGAAGAAAAACGTTAAAAAATAGCAGGGACCCTGAAATTCATCCGGTTTTTGTATACATGGGTCCTTCGCCCCAATACACGGAGAGAATTAAATGTTAAAAATTACCGTGCAGTAACGGTAACCAGATGACAACCCTGAAACTTCGCTTATTATTACTGAATAAAACACAGATTTTCACGAAAATAAAATAAAATTTCTTCTTCGGATAGAAAATTTTACCAGATTTTCTAGTAAATTTTCATGTGTAACAAAATACGTAAAACTTAAATTTAAAAAATATATAATGTCAGCGAAATTTTACTGTGCATTTTATCAATTTATGCCTTTCAAAAATGTCTATAAAAAAGTATCGTCTTTATAACAGTTATTTTAAGATTTATTATAAAATTTAATGAATGTTATAGGAAAATGTATTGTGCTCTCGGTAAAAATTATCGTGCGCGCTATCCTTCTTGTATAGTAAAATTTTAGCTACGTATTTGAAATTTTCTGTAACGTGAGTTAAAAAAAACTTGTCGTACACGAATTATTATGCTTTTCTCACTTGTCACCACATTGAAATATATCACGGTAATTTTTACCGTGAAATTCACGACAAAAGTTACTTTTTAATTATCTCCGTGTAAGAATGTAAGAATTCTGAATATTCTGTAACGATAATAAAAACAGGGGGTCACCGAATGTTTAACCCTTCGTGGTCACACTTCCAAATTCAATCGCGGTGGTCACACTTGGATCGATTCTACCCGGTCAGTTTTCAAAAAAGTATTGTGACCAAACTATCCGGCCGAAGTGGTTAAAAAAATAAACGGAACATGCTTTGAACTTTCTAGATGACGTACGAAAAATTCATTTATAAAAAATAAAATGGCGAAATGTTTAAAAAAAATCATAAATAGGTGAAAACGCAAAAAATACACTTTTTGCAATGCCTGCCCCGAAAGTGCGATTTTCGATTGGTGTTTAGCGTGCGGAAAGTGGCTTATTTCTCAACGATGCTTACTTTCCCGCACTAGTGCGGGAATGCGAGACTTTCCCGCACTAGTGCGGAAAAAAATCTATTTATAGCTCACTTTACCGCATTGATTCACGAAAAAACGGTTTTTTTCACGGTTGATAGTTTTTTGTTCTACGATTTTGGACCGATCGAACAAACTTGAATATAGCGACATTCATGTGATATGAAACGTCGACTTATCACAGTTGACGTTTGAAATGTGAAAAAATAAGAATTGGTTATGGTTATTGGTTATTGATTTTGTTGAATCTCAAATCCCACTTTCGAGCCAGTCATTGCAAAAAATAATGTATGGGACATGTGCGAAAAAAACGAATTACATCGCGCGTAAGTTGCCGAATTCGCCTCGACTTATGGTGCATTTCTCACTCGTACTCGTGTGGTTACAGCACTCGCCTTCGGCTCGTGCTGCAAATCACACTCGTATTCGTGTGAAATGCACCATAAGCCTTCGGCTCATGCGGCAACTTCACGCGCGATGGAATTCGTTGTTTCCCGCACTTGTAGCATAAATTACTATTTTCGCTCAAAAAATCATAGTTCTGTTAATTTTAAACAGTTTTACCTAAAATTGCGACGTAATACTCTTTAGATATGCTACTTTTAGGAAAAAAAATAGTCGCATAGTGCGCTTTCCAAAAAAGGTATTTATTCCGACATGTGAAGAGGGTAAATTTAATGGTATGAGGATACTTCACACTCCAGGTAAAATGGTAAATATAGTCCCATTCGAAGCCGGGAACCATTCTATATTTACGCAAAAAATTGATCGACGAGTCAATTTTACCCAGGGTGACCACCAAGGGTCAAAGAAAATATTAATGATAAAACTTAGAAAAATGTCACCAGCAGACTAAATTTCATAATCAATAAAAAATGTGTGAACAAAAAAAAATGAGAAATCAAAAAACGAATGAAAAATAACACAATTTGAGAAAGAATAACAAATCTATAAATTCAAGGTCTTAGGGCGAAAATTGGAGAAATGTAATTTCAAAAGCCGACTGGATAGCCTTGCGTTCATTTATCATTTTCTGCCTCGGATTATTGAAAATATTTACACAATGTCCGATTCGAACGTCGTGTGACTATAATCGAGAGCAAAATACATCGCTGGGAGCAATATTTCTCTCTCGATGAAAATCTCACGGCAATTATCGCAACGAAAAGATCGTAATCGCGGTCACGAGGCTAAAGAAAACGCATGCACCGGCGTCGCAAGTTTTTGTAACGCTTGAAACGCGCTTCTCCGCGACAGGATTCTTTCTTTTTCCGTCCTTTTTAATTATTTTCATGTTACATACCGCTCCGTATGAGTATATCTTTATGAGTGCGTATCGTGGAAGAGTGCATTTTTCTTTGTCATTGCTAGTTTTACCATTAAATCCGCGAAATATGCAAAATTATGCAAAAAAAACATGACGTTGCGCCATCCTATTTTTTTTGTTATATCTTGATGGCAGAAGAATGTGACGGTAAGAAGATGTGATCGAATCCAATCGCTTTGGAAAAAAACACGAAGGAGATAAAATGGAGTAAAAATATCGATTATTCGCATGAGAGCAAAATACCTGATAGCTTCAATTTATCGTTATGAAATATTCGGTGGTTTTTTTTAATCGAAATTGTGCCTAATGAACGACTATTCACAAGGGAAATCGTAATATTGGTGCACGAAGAAATAGCAAATAAATAAAAAGAAAATTAGTATAAAATTAATGGGTATATATATATATTTTTTTTAATACCATTCATATACACATATATTTCATAAAAAATAATAATTTTTTGTATAACTTGTTTCTACTACCGATAGCCACACTTATAAAATAATAAGAATAACAATAACAGCAAATAAATATATAACAAAATTAAGAATAAAATCAATGATTTGTATATATATATATATATATATATATATATATATATATATATATATATAAATAGTATTTAAAATAATAAAAACGTACGCATTGATTTTATTCTTACTTAAAAAAAAATTATTTGCTCTCATTGTTATTCTTATATATATAATATATAAGAATTTAATTTATAGAAATTTATATAAGTTTATAGAAAAACTTAATATAAAAAAATAATAATTTGCTGTTATTGCTATTCTTATTATTGCATAAGTGTGGCCATCAGTAGTGGAAAAAATTTGGTGAGAATTAATTTTTTTATAAAATATATGTGTATGAGGTATTCCAGCCCAAGTGTGTAAACCCGTGACTCTGACCCTCTCGGATTTCTTTGATTTTTTTTCATATGATCGCATTGAGTCTAAAATACACCCTCATAATTTTTTTAGATCTTTCCAAACATCCCTCATTTCCAAAAAAAAATTTTTTTTGAAAAAAAACGCCATTTTTTTTAAATCTAAAAAAATTCTGAAAAAACCGTGATAATATATAAAAATTTTCAAGCTATCACCCGTAGTGGACAGATTTTTTTTTTCTGTGTTTTACAAGCTATTAACGTTCTCAAAATTCCAAAAAAATCTCAAATAGCTCACCTTGAGCAGATACTGAATTATTTTGGTACTCAAATTAATTTCGTTTATGATTTTCGAATAATGCTATACGAATTATAAACCTTAAAATGAGAATAATGCCTTCGTATTGCCTGAATAATGCTCCACAACATGATATAGCGTCTGGGGTTCTTAATATGTTTTTTTTTCAAAATAGGTATAAATAATTCTACTTGTCGGTAATTCCTATTTCATTATTCGAAAATCATCAACGAAATTAATTTGAGTACCAAAATAATTCAGTATCTGCTCAAGGTGAGCTATTTGAGATTTTTTTTGGAACTTGGAGAACGTTAATAGCTTGTAAAACACAGAAAAAAAAAATCTGCCCACTACGGGTGATAGTTTGAAATTTTTTGTATATTATCACCGTTTTTTCAGATTTTTTTTAGATTTTTGAAAAATGGCGTTTTTTTTTTAATTTTTTTTTTTTAAATAAGGGATGTTTGGAAAAATCTAAAAAAATTATGAGGGTGTATTTCAGACTCAATGCGATCATATGAAAAAAAAATCAAAGAAATCCGAGAGGGTCAGGGTCACGGGTTTACACACTTGGGCTGGAATACCTCGTATATAAATGGTATAAAAAATATATACATACCCATTAATTTTATTGTAATTTTCGTTTTATATTTATATATATTCTATTATATATAATTTTACATTTATTAATTTTACAATATATATTTATATAATTATATATATTATATATATATATAAAACTTATCATGCAAATTGTTGTTAAAAAATGAATGCTCACCTTACTGTTGCTGAAGCTCAACGACTCGTAGTCCGAATCCACGTAAAATATGGAATTCATCTCGTGACGAGACCACATGATTCTTGCTTGAGATTTCCTCGTGCGCAAAAGATAAACAAAGATATACAGTTTTTAAATTAAATATTTACGTCGGTTATAATTAATGCACGGACACGACGCGTGCACGTTTGGAATGTCGAGACTGCCGACTGGCGACGCAAGTTCATTGACGTTTTGAAAAAACATTTTTTTTTTTTTCTTCTCTTTTTCTTTATTTCGCACAAGTGACAGAGACGATCCGATCGTGCGTGTTTGCGAGAAATGTCAATCGATTCCGACGTCTTTCTTGCACAGTGAGACTCGGTAAACTGAAATGTGTACACGTTGGACGAGCGGTATACTTGAGTCACGCTCCAAGTTTTCACCTCCTTCTCCATCGCACGCATTTACGTGCATCGCTTCGTCGTCCACCTTATCCACATGTGTGCGTAAAGAATAATACGAATACCCAGCGTGTCCTGTTGTCCCCACTCAAATTTGAAGCTGCGAGAATCGCGGAAACCACAGGCATTTGTCGATCGAGCAGGCGTCGCAATAATTTCGATCGAAAACGTTAAAAATTTGGTCCACGAGATAAAATTCATTTTAGCAATGATGACCGCGACAGAACATCTTTTTGTAAAGAGAATAATTAATTAAGAATCAATTTTTTGTTAACAAATGTTGATTTCATTTATTAAGAGGGTTATTTAAGGCAGTAGTCTGCTTTACAGGCTTCAAAAAATCGATTTTTCGTTTTTGTCTTAAATCTATTCCAAAACTATCCAAGAATATGTGTTCAAAATTTTAGAGGCCAATTCGACATATTTTCGAAGCTAGATCAGTTTTAGTGGCCGAGCGTCGAGCAGGTGCGAATGCTCGGGCAGAACTTTACAGCCCGTTTTCTCGAGTTTTCATTTTCACAAGTTTTGGAAAACGGTGCCGGCGATAGTAAAAACAATATATGTCCGATCGAAAAAAAACCAAAGTGATCTAGCTTCAGTATTGAATTATCTTCTATTTGAACTAAAAAAGTTGGACAAAAGTACTATTTAAATTACTTGTTTTGCAACTTAAAGTGAATTTTTTTTTTCAAAAAAGTGAATTTTTTTTTCAAACTTCGAAAAAATTTGGAATTTCGTCATTTCTTCGGTATTTTTTTAGTTCATATAGAAAAGGAACTTATAAAAACTAAAAAAAAATTTGGTTCCACTGTTTCAGATGCATCGCACGACCTCCATCACCGGCACCGATTTACGAGTGCACACTCCAGGCGCCCCAGAAAAATCGTTACAACTTTGGCAAATTTCAATAATTTGTAATAATAAAAATTGTTTTTTAAAGCTTGAATATAATATACTATCGTCTCAAAATTTCGTTTACCGCAATCATTTCCTTCCCTTTCAAAAAAATTGTTGAAAAAACGCTTTTTTTTCGGCTCCTAAAGCAGACTACTGCCTTAAGGAGTGAGGTCTAGTTGGAACGTTAAAAAAAAGGTCTTTTTTCCGTTTTTTTTCTCGGCCAAACGATAAAATAATTTACAACAAAAGTTCTTCCGTTTAAAAGATATATATTTAATGTAAACATTATAATTTTTTTAAAGAAATATGTTTCAAAATAAGCCGATACGTATCAATGGCCGAGGAGGCTGCAAAAAAAAAAACAGGTTTTGCGGTGATCACTCTCACGCTGTGACGGATTATCTGAAACCAACAAAACAGGGGGGAATCTTTAGTTAATGATATAATGCTCCGGTTGAACGAAGGGTTTTGAAAAATTTCCATTTTTCACAAAATAGCGGACGTTGAAAGTCAAAAGTGTTGTTTTGACCAAAATTTCACTTACAAAAATTGACTATAAAAAAAAAAATAATTGTCCAAACAAAAAAAATCCTTCGTTCATCCGGAGGAAAATTATGTATAGAAGAAGTGATATAAATTTCAACCCGATCGGTAAAGCCGTTCTCGAGTTACATTGATCACCGACTTCGAAAACATGGTTTTGAGAAAAACGAGTTTAAAGTTTTGAGTACGATTTGCATGCAGATAAAATTTTTTTTTTTTGTAACTTACATAGAGTCGTCTATTCCTGGGCCATATAGTTCGCCTTTCTGCGCTTTATTAATTGCATCTGAAGCCATTTTCAGTTGCCGCCGAGCTACCCTCGCCTCTCGAGTGTTTTCCAGGGATCGCCGCTAACCGGCGATCCCTGGAAAACACTCACTGGAATGTATTTCGGCGAATAATGGTCTGATTTACATTCAATTCGTCGGAAAATACTCGTAAGATATTATACTTTTAGAAAATGAAAAAAAAAAATCGATTTTTTGAAAATTCTAACTAGACCTCCCTCCTTAACACTTTTTAGCATTGAAAATGCTTTCAAAGATGTATATAAAGGGTCTGATTTAGCGAGATGTCACACGAAACTAACGCTACCCCCACTCCACTGCTGCTGTGTTGTAGTAGAGTGGGGCGAGCTGTGACATGCTGAATACCTGTGATTGGTGAAAAAATGCTACATTACATGTAATCTATGGTTACAAATGGCAAGTTTCAATTTTGATGTGTACATTACAATGTTATCAGGATGATAATTATATTTACCGTTTGAGAGAGTGAGAGAGTGGGAGAGAGAGAGATTTATTGATTGATTGATTGAGAGAGAGAGAGAGAGAGAGAGAGAGAGAGAGAGAAAGAGATGACGATGATGATTATTTATTATATGCCTTGGTCGAACCCTTGAGGCAATGTAGTACGTACAAAATAGGTTAATATAAATAAATACAATTTAACAATATAACAATAAAAGGATTATTATAGTAGCAGAATGATAGAATAATGAGTAACAATATAAACATGCTAGTTAAGAATAACAAAATAAAGCGCAGTTTATGGTATTACAAATATGGATGAAATACTAGAATACTAGAAGATAGAATACTGCACGGAGAGAATTAAAAAGTAATTTTTGTCGTGAATTTCACGGTAAAAATTACCGTGATATATTTCAATGTGGTGACAAGTGAGAAAAGCATAATAATTCGCATGCGACAAGTTTTTTTTTCTAACTCACGTTACAGAAAATTTCAAATACGTAGTTAAAATTTTACTATACAAGAAGGGTAGCGCGCACGATAATTTTCACCGAGAGCACAATACATTTTCCTATAACGCTCATTAAATTTTATAATAAATCTTAAAATAACTGTTATAAAGACGATACTTTTTTATAGACATTTTTGAAAGGCATAAAATAATAAAATGCACAGTAAAATTTCGCTGTTATTATATATTTTTTAAATTTAAGTTTTGCGTATTTTGTTACACATCAAAATTGACTAGAAAATCTGGTAAAATTTTCTATCTGAAGAAGAAATTTTATTTTATTTTCGTGAAAATCTGTGTTCTACTCAGTAATAATAAGCGAAGTTTCAGGGTTGTCATCTGGTTACCGTTACTGCACGGTAATTTTTAACATTTAATTCTCTCCGTGTGAAGCAACAAAAAAATAGGCATGCTAAGTAAAAAATAATAACGGTATAAGCCCGTAATTTACTGTTACAATATAGGCGCAATATAGAAAAATGAAGTAACAAATTAAACAGGACAACATAGAATATATAAGTATGCTAAATAATAAAATAAGATGACAAAGTGACGCGCAGAAAGAGAAAATGCTTAATAGGATAGAGTAACAAGTAATTGGGAAAAGCCATAAGTGTTATAAGTTCGAGAGAGAGAGAGAGAGAGAGAGAGAGAGAGAGAGAGAGAGAGAGAGTGGGTGGATGGATGGATGAGAATGTAAAAATGTGATCATGTGAAAATGCGAAAAGGCGAAAATGTGAAAACGCGAAAATGTGAAAATGCAAAAACGCGAAATGTGAAAATGAGAAAATGTGATGTATGGATGGGTGGAGGGAGAGTGAGAGAGTGAGAATGTGAGAATGTGAGAGAGAAACTCATATTATTTGCACGTACTTTTTTTTATCACCTGAAAAGTCTGATAACATTTTTATTGCCATGAAATAGTTGCACTTTGTGTAATATCTGTAGATTTTTACAGTATTTTAACAGCACGATGGTATCACGTTTTTTGCGCATACGTTATAAATTAATAACTTTTTTTCTGTATACGTATAACGTATATATGAACTGTCATTCATATGAATATATTTTTATCGTTTTATTGCTAGATTTTTTCAGTTGTTAATTATTTTTCACGGGTTTGTATTTCGAGTTGCTCTTTTTATGCAAATCAAGTTGTTTTCTTCGAACGTCATCACAATTGGAAAATCAGCGTTTATTATTTATGACTACACGAATGACCGTTTGAAACATACTATCAAAAAAAAAAAAAATACGATGACAGTCCTTATTAAGTTCATTAACAACGCAATAAGAAAAAAAATGTATGGGCCGTACATTTTAAAGATGACTGGAAATCGTCGTAATCTTTTTGAACGCATTGGCTGAGAAAAGTAAACGTCGTTTCCCTTCGTTTTTCCTGCTTAAAGCGTCCGCAGTCATTTGTTTGAAAAATGTAAATGCCAAAATTTTGACAGTTATGACCAAAATAAATTGATGTAAATATCGGACAATGATTTTATGGGAAATTGAATAAACGCGATAAAATTACAAGTTGATTTTGAGATATAAAAATTTTCTCGCTATGGCTAGCACTGCTTTTATAACGAGCGCGCAACCGTATTTGGTTCCCGGGTAATAAGTGCAAATAAAAGTCAAAACATTGACGAAAATTTATTCGAAACTTTGGTTATGAAAGAATCTATAATTTATGTAAATTAAATACAGATACACGGGCCACTGTCCCCAGTACCGATTTCGATGTGGCGAAACTTACGGAGGAATTACGCACAAATTGTTGCTCGACCCGACGATCAATCATGCCGAGACGCTTGTTCTTTCGAATCGTGTCACTGACGATTATCAGGTTTGGCTCCTGTGCGCTGATTGACACAATTCAGAAATATTGCCTTCAACGTGCCCACTATCAAGCTTTGCTTGAATATAAAATATTCAATTAAATCTTTTTTTACGTTTGTCAACCTTTGATCTCAGATAAATAATAATAACAAGTGGAATATTTAAATTATCGTATTCTGAAAAAGCTTCTCACCTATTCTCCTTTCAACGAACATTTTGGCTTCTGATAGAATTATAAATATTTGGGATATGCTCCTGAACGGGAATCCGAGGGGCATAGAACTTGAAGGAGCTATGAGGGAGGTAGATGAAGGCAGGATTCTGGGTATGATAAGGAATGAATGAGGAATGAGGAACATTAAGGCATCAGGCTACTCTAGGATTTCCCAGAATGCGATTTTTTTTTGTTAAAAATGTACCTTAGTACCGATAAAATTATATTCCAAAAGATTATGGGTGTGGAAAATTTCTAAGTACTCGATTTTCGAACTATAGCGCAACCCCTCTTGATTCATGTCTTGAATTTCTACTAACTTTAATCGCGTTTATCTCAAAACTACATTTTTCAAGTTGGCCGGACTCACAACTCAAACAAATTTCAACGGATTCACTTGAAATTTTAACTGTATATTTAGAATTACATTTTCTGAGGCACTACGTAGGATTTTTTAAATTATATTGCATAGTTCCTTTTTTATAAACAATTTTCTGGTGATTTTCTCATGGCATTTTATAGTTTTTGTTTTACAAATGCGCCATTTTGACGAAAAAAAAATATATCAAAAAAATCCTACGTACTTCTATAGCTATTCTTATATATAATAGAAAAAACTTTAGTGTCTCATCATAATACAACAATTATAGGAGCTGTTGGTCCGGCCGTTGACTTTCCAGAAATAAAGGCGTCATCGGAAAAATGCTGCACAGTCGCCATTTTGACATGTATCGCTGTGTAAAAACAATTTTGTATAGTCAATTACGTGTATAATAAAACCCATATTTTGTAATTCCGATTTATTTTATGGTTTCGCTGAAAAAAAAAATCACAACATATGCCCTTTGTTGGCTTCTAGAGTGGCCTAAGACCTTAAAAATATAATGGAGGAAACAATTGCATAAAAAGAGAGACCAGGACATCCGAAAAGACTGGGCGAAAATCGACAAATCGAGGTTCTGTGAAATGTACAAACATGTGAAGGTAGAAATCAGAAGAGAAGAATACTGGGACGCGAAGGACGCGAGGGAAGTTTAACCCTTCATGGTCACACATCTAAATTCAATCGTGGTGGTCACACTTGGGTCGATTCTACCCAGTCAGTTTTCACAAAAGTATTGTGACCAAACTATCCGTCCGAAGTTGTTCAAAAAATTACGGAACATGCTTTTAACTTTCTAAATGATGTACGAAAAATTTATTTATAATAAGTAAAATGGCGAAATGTTAAAAAAAAATCATAAAGAGGTGAAAACGCAAAAAAAGATACTTTTTCGCTCAAAAAATCATAGTTCCGTGAATTTTCAACATTTTTACCTAAAATATATTATCATAGTGCGCGTTCCAAAAAAGGTATTTATTCCGACATGTGAAGAGGGTAAATTTTATGGTATGAGGGTACTTCAAACTCCAGGTAAGATGGTGAATACAGTCTCATTCGAAGCCGGGAACTATTATATATTTACGCCAAAAATTGATCGACGGGTCGATACTACCCAGGGTGACCACGAAGGGTTAAAGGAAAAGTGGGCTCGTATTAAATGCGAAAATCTGCGAAAAACAGGGAATAAAGGGTTCAAAAAAAGAGAGTGCAGAAGTTGTGGACTTGAGGAGGTAAGCATGGAGCATACATGGACTTGCAGGGAAGCAAGAGAAAAAATAAGAAAGGAATGGGTAAAGGCGGGGGATGAATAGTGAGGAGGAAGAACCGGAGAAGGCTTAAGATGGTGGTTGGTACAGACACTGAAAGGCAAAATGCAAACTGGTGTATGTGAGTACGTAAAGGCCTTTAGAAAACTTAGAAGGAAAATAGAATAAGAAAACAAAATCAGGAGGGCAGGGTAGAGGGAAGAAAGGAACGAAAAGCAATGGCGTGCAATAGCATGGAATTTAATATAATATATGATAACACGAAAAGATAATAAAGATATGTACTTGTATGAAGGATAAATGTGTAAAAAGCGGTAACGCTATACGACGGAATAAATAAATAAATACTTGGGGTATGTTGGGGCTCTAAAATTACGTTAACATGTTACTTCTTTTATAGTAAGAAGTTTGATTTGCATCGTCTTTTCAGCTTATCACAAAGCTGTTATACCGTTAAGGTAGTAGTCTCGCCGCAGTCACGTTGAAAAGTTTATTCTCCCCTCAATTGATAAAAGCTTCGAAATATTGCGAAATATCTTTATAATGTAGGTTGTACATCTTATCGATGTAAAAACTTATAAAGTAATGATGAAAACGCCTAATACTATGTTTATCTAACCCTCACTTTTGTATCAGACTATCCATTCCGGCTACTAATACGTAGACACTCTGAGTATACGGATATGCACACACTACTGTAATCTAGTTCTAGTCTGCTCTAGTCGCTTCGTGGCGCTAGCGTCGCTCGACATTGCTTAATTAAAGGCGGGCAACCACTTTAGGAGACCGAAAATTAGATGATTTTTTTAAATTATGAAAAAAAAAACGGAAATTTCCGCAAACCTGACAATAATTTATTCATATTTTCATACATCTCTGGTAATTTTTTCAAGTTATTTCATGCATTAATTAAGGTGTAATTCGCTGTGTCCCTTGGCGTGTCCTCATCGTCGTTGTCAATTTGCGGGAATTGTGCAGCTCGCAATTCGCATCTGAAATAGTCCAACAAATTTTTATACATTCTTGAGATGTTTTTTAAGAACATGAACCTAAATTTTGAAAAAAAAAATCGAGAATTGAATGTTGGAACGTGTTTGAAAAAAAAATGATCGATTCTTAGCTTTTTTCCCAGCATTTTGCAATAATAAATATGTTTTAAACAATCTAATCTTTCCAACTTTAGGTTCATATTTTAATAAATTATATTATGTAAACGTGTTCCAAATTCGAAGATGATCCATCAGTTAGTTTTTGAGTTATGATTCCCGCAAATTGAAAAAATGTCGTTTCGAGAAAAACACGTCTAAAGTTTCACAAACGAAAAACTCAAAGTCAAATGTGTTTAATCAAATGATAAAGTGTCTTACCGATTAATCAGCGATTCCAGCATCATAGAGCAGTACTTCCTCTTCCTCATGCAACTCATTTGAAGCTTGCATGTCCTCTTTACGAGCTTTTCGAGCTTCTTTTGTCTCTAATAAACTTTTTCTATTTTGCCGAGCCATACGCGCATCTGATCCATTTGCTCGGCATATCCGTAGCTCTGCTTGCCAACTACGATTTGTAGTTCATTCATAACATGAGTAGGGCTGAATTTCCTTCATTGAATAAAATAGCAGCAAGAAATGCCGCTACCTCGATTATTTTGTACCCAGAATGGAGATGTTTTGGAGCTAATCGTCAAACGGTCGCGTTTGGGTTTGTTTGGGTTATGAAAACCCAAATTTGGGTTATGAAACCCAAACAAACTACCTAATTGAGCGCTCGTGAATACCTGAGCGCGCTTGGGAGTCGAGCGAACAGTCTTTATCATTTATATACATACCGTTAGAAGGAATCCGAATATCGTTTTGAAATTTTCAGAGTGTATTTTTAAGATATTTTGCTAACGATTTATGAAATAAAAAAAAGTTGACTTTTTCAAGAATCTAAAGTGGTTGCCCGCCTTAAATCGCTATATCTCTGAAACTACACGGTCAAAATTCATTTTTTTTTACCCACTTCGTTCCTCTGTAATTGAGATTAAATACAAAAATCTGTAGAAAAGTTTCGAAGTTATTGCGTGAAATGTGAAATTTTCCGTTGCTCCTCATAAGAACACGTGTAAAACCATGAAATCTTTGATTGCCAATACCTCGAAAACGGAACGGTGAATCCTTGTGAAATTTTTCAGGTAATCATTTAATAGTATCCTGAATAAGTCCTCAAAATTAAAAAAAAAATCTATCGAAAAACGCCTTAGCGAGACTACTACGTTCAACATCGCTCTCTTACAATGTAACTTATAACTTTCCTCTTTTATTATCTTTAATTTACGACACTCTCCGAATTCTCGCTCTCCATTACCACCGTTTCCGTTTTCTTACGCTCTCTTTCTATTTCACTAAAAAATGTACACATATTTACATCTATCTCCCCTCTCAGCATCCCTATTAATTTACCTTCATTACCCTCTTATCTCTTTTCCCCTTTACTCACTTCTCTAAATATGTTACGTCTTTTATATATTTATTGTCGTTTTGATTCGTTCAGGTGCAGCGACCACCGACAACTGACATAGACATAATAAATTCACGATTCAGGCGAACGGATCCGTTGTACAAGCATCCTATGGTCCCAGGCTACGAAGGTAAACAATTCTAATTCGGAAAAAATTTTTTTCACCGCAAAAACAATTATTCGATAAACATGGAAAATAATTTCTCAGAGAATACGATTAAGAGTATCTAGCAAGGATCATTGTTCCTTAATAAACATTAGTTTTGACGAATCATTTCGAATAATGACGACGAACCATAATTTTATATAGTGAAATTACCATATTTGGGAACAATTATTATTGTTACGTTGGCAAATTATGACGCACGTGTTTTATGCGAATATTGCGGATCTCTCGGATGGCAACCTTCGCGAGACTACGAAGTTTCACGGATCGTAAGAGAGGACGGTGTCTCGTTACTTCTCCTGCATTCATCATTCACACACAATACCCATTTTCAGCACGAGTAATTCGATCTTCCACCATCGATGTGTTCGAATTCTCCGTTGAATTTTAGGATTTATGCCAAACTTTAAGGCGACGAATGGTCAGCGATTTAGCGTACATGCGACCGAGGGTCTTGCCGAATTCGAACGTCAACAGCTGCGCAACAGAGAGGCTGCGAATCAGTTGAACAAAGTTTCAACGTTGCAGAACGATCGTGGCGAACCTCGAAATCAGGAGGATCGTTTGGTAAATCACGACGAAAATCCGTTTTCCATCTTCATCCTGAATATGACAAGAGTACTAATAGATTTTCCACTTTTTCACACGTAAAAAGAAAATATTTTGATTCCCTCTAAATGTCAAACAGTATTTCATGATGACGTTGAAGTTTGCATCATCGGAACGCATCAAAATTTCATTTTTATGGATTGCCAAAATATTTTTTTGCTGAATTAGGGCTAGAAAAATTACTCCAACGTTTTTCACGATCCTCATTAAAAATCTACAACACGTATTGGCAAGAAAATATTTTCGTTAATAATGAAAATTAAGAAATAAAGGATGAGAATAGAAAAGTAAATAAAGTATGGGAAAAGAAACAGAAAAGAAAAAGAAATAAATGAAGAAAAATTTAAAAAAAGGAAAAGAGAAAAGAAAAAAGAATAAGAACGCAACGAAAACGTTGTGTTCGAACGATGCAAACCTCAACACCATATTTCTTGCGCCTAACGGAAGGCTAGAGATTAAGCCTCCAATTAAATAAAGTATTCTGCTAATTGACACTTGCTTTATTTTTATAAATAATCTTATTAAGGAAGTATTGTTGTCTACAAAGTTAAAAAAAACGTTCTTTTTTAACTTAGTTTTATTATTCTACATACCTTTCTGAATACGCCTATGAAAATAGTTTAATGATACTCATTAAATTAGCCGAGTCATAGAAATTATAAAGAGTCCGCTCGGGGAACGAGTTCGAGATGCTGCACGGAGAGAATTGAAAAGTAATTTTTGTCGTGAATTTCACGGTAAAAATTGCCGTGATATATTTCAATGTGGTGACAAGTGAGAAAAGCATAATAATTCGTATGTGACAAGTTTTTTTTAACTCACGTTACAGAAAATTTCAAATACGTAGCTAAAATTTTACTATACAAGAAGGGTAGCGCGCACGATAATTTTTACCGAGAGCACAATACATTTTCCTATAGCACTCATTAAATTTTATAATAAATCTTAAAATAACTGTTATAAAGACGATACTTTTTTATAGACATTTTTGAAAGGCATAAAATAATAAAATGCACAGTAAAATTTCGCTGATATTATATATTTTTTAAATTTAAGTTTTGCGTATTTTGTTACACATCAAAATTTACTAGAAAATCTGGTAAAATTTTCTATTTGAAGAAGAAATTTTATTTTATTTTCGTGAAAATCTGTGTTTTACTCAGTAATAATAAGCGAAGTTTCAGGGTTGTCATCTGGTTACCGTTACTGCACGGTAATTTTTAACATTTAATTCTCTCCGTGTAAAAAGAAAATATTTTGATTCCCTTTAAATGTCAGACAGTATTTCATGATCATTCATTGCATGAAGTTTGCATCATCGGAACGCATCAAAATTTTATTTTTATGGATTGCCAAAATATTTTTTTGCTGAATTTGAGCTAGAAAAATTACTCCAACGTTTTTCACGATCCTCATTAAAAATCTATAACACATATTGGCAAGAAACTATTTTCGTTAATAATGAAAATTAAGAAATAAAGGATGAGAATAGAAAAGTAAATAAAGTACGGGAAAAGAAACAAAAAAAAAACAGAAAAGAAAAAGAAATAAATGAAGAAAAATTTAAAAAAAGGAAAAGAGAAAAGAAAAAAGAATAAGAACGCAACGAAAACGTTGTGTTCGAACGATGCAAACCTCAACACCATATTTCTTGCGCCTAACGGAAGGCTAGAGATTAAGCCTCCAATTAAATAAAGTATTCTGCTAATTGACACTTGCTTTATTTTTATAAATAATCTTATTAAGGAAGTATTGTTGTCTACAAAGTTAAAAAAAACGTTCTTTTTTAACTTAGTTTTATTATTCTACATACCTTTCTGAATACGCCTATGAAAATAGTTTAATGATACTCATTAAGTTAGCCGAGTCATAGAAATTATAAAGAGTCCGCTCGGGGAACGAGGTCGAGATGCTGCAAATTTTAAACGCGTTTTTCTCGACTTTATGTTTTTCAAATCGGCAACCGCGAAACCTGGATAACCAATTTTCCTTTTTTTTTATATTCAACTCGTAGAACAGTCAGAAGAATATGAAAAATTGATAATCAAAGTTTAGCATGCCGCGATTCTGTAGATTTTTTTTTTGCAGAATCTGGTTCCAAATATTACAACACTCATACAGATTAAGAATAAGTTTGGTTTTTTTTTCACATTCATACAACGCTCACAACACTGGTTGCCAATCGGCGCCGTTTTGTGCCTACCCTCGTAAACAAACGTACAAAAGTACACGATTATAATTTTTCTTTAATTTGTACATATTCTTGAAGAATTTATAAACATGTGTAACAAATTTTAGAAAGTAAACTGGAACAGTTCAACCGTTATTCCATCCTAAAAATCACCTTCAAACAGCGCTTTAGACAACAATACTACCTTAAGGGAGGAAATATATGTAGACGACGAAAAAATAGCCAAATTTGATCATATTTCTTTGAAAAGGAATAAAAGGTTTTACTTTTATGAAATTTTGGGTACAATTTATTGCAGAATTAAACTGTTTAATTTGTTTTTTTTTTTTCATTGGAAAATATTGCGAAACTGCGACGTTATGAAGTGGTCTTCCAGGAAGGTTTTGGTGGTAGTTGGCCGTTTGTGGGAAATCTGGCTTCAGTATTGATCTGAAAAAATTAGCCAAGAATTTTTTATATTTTAACAATCAAATGCCGAACTTATAGCTAAGAAACATTTTAAAAGTTAAAAATTTAAAAAATGTGGCACTTCAGAACAATAAATCGAAATTTTACACCAAATTTTCGTTATTTTCGGCAATAAAAAGGTACTTCTTATAAGTTATTCTCCTAAAGATGTAGGTACAAGTTCGAGGTAATATTATTATTGAGTTGTGTGTACAATTTTAGCACGATCGGTCAACTCGTTTTAAAGTTATGTTTCCCACAAACATACAAAATGTAGGTGTGAGAAAATCATCTTTTAAGTTTCGAGCTACGAAATCTCAATGATTTCAGTGACTTACCGGCTAATTACTTTACCACCGTATTCTTGAGATGTTCTACTAACATTTAACGTAAAAAAAAATTCGAATTTTTGATGCCCTACATGTATATCCCCACTTAATATTCCCATTGTAATGTATTGTAATGAGATACACATTACATATTTATCGATAATAAATTATATAAATTATAACTCACTATAATGTATATTATACCAATATTCTGAGGAGAATATATTACATGTTTGCTATTAATAGTATTTCTAATAGACTAATGAAGAAATAAATGTAATAAATTTCCAAGAGGATTGATAAATTAAAATTGAAAAATGTCTTCATAAAGAACATTTTTTAATCGGGCCGGCTAATATTTACGTTTTGAAAAAAAATTGAAGAGTTAGTTTGTCTCTGCGATAATTTGTCACGTTAAGGAGGGTGCTCAGGATCTTTGCGGGGCAGGCGGCAAGAGGGGAACGCCTAAGCTTAAACACGGGTAACGGCTTCCAACCCCGAATGATCAAATTTTCGATTACGTAAAATAAACAAATTTCAGCTAATAAATATGTGGAATGCATATGATTGACTGTTTAGAAATTTTATTAATCGTTTTTTGTTTGTTGACATCGCGAAAGCGTTATTAACCGAGTTGAAATGCGGCAAACACGTAATTTAATTCTGAGTAACTGGTAGCACTGAGCTCAGATACGAACGCCACATAGTGAGTGCTCATCTGTCAAACTTCCTTCGCGAATGTAGCTTTGGTGTTCGACGAAAATGAATAGATGGAAAGGAAAAATCCGAAAACAGTATAATTTACGGTTGAAGCTAGTACAAAATGGAAAACAGCGAAAAAAAGTAGTAGTTGAGCCGGAAAACGAATTCGCAGTCGAGGGACGACGCATAATTGATTTGAAGTTTACGTCAGAACACATGCATTGCAGCTTCTGTCACGAGGAGTTATGGATAAAGAATATCGAACATGAAGAAAGACATGAAAAATAACTTTGTTGTCATAAGGAACAAAAATAACAATAGTGATAAAAAATATTTAAATGTACTCTTTATGAATAATAATACTCTTTATGAAACCGTGGTAATAAATTTATAACGAGGAAACAATACTTTGTGCGTTTCAAATTGTGGCGCCTATTCAAGATGGCCGAATTGACAGCAACATTGCCATGTGTCGTAGCGCGCTTTATCGTTTTACCCAAATCAGCTACTATTTTCTGTTTTGTTTCGAAAATATCTCGATAACGAGGCAGACAAAACGCTTCACTTTTCGTTGAAATCATTCATAAATATGTCAATAATTTCTTCCGCTTATTTGTATTCAATTTTCATCATTTTTATTATGTTGCAAGAGTCGTATCAGAATGATCGTATAGTTTTTGCTATACTGCTCGTGTATAAGAGCCTAACTTCAATAATGAATTGCTCAACGATCACGCAGACAAATGACTTGAAATTTTGCACGGGGTCGTAAGACCTATTCGAAAATATCTTCAATAAAGGCCATAGCCGGGTAAGTAGGGAAAAATTGCCCCCGCATTTTTTCCAGCGAAATTTGGAGTATATTCTGAGGTATGAGAAAAACAAATTTTCTGAAAATTTCATCCCCGTCAACGCAATGGTTTTAGAAAAATGATTTTTTTTTAAATATCAAAAAAAAAATTTTTTTCCGGAAACGGTTCAGTGGATCGATTTGATTTTTTTTTTTGGTACTTGTTACGATCAAACGTGTTACGAAATAAAATTATAGAACATCTTGCGAAAGATTAAGGTTTGAAAAAAAAATAATGTTCCTTGTTTTATTTTTTTTTTACTATAATCCACTTGGGGTACAATAACGAACATTTTTTCATATAATCTTTGGGCACCTTATTAGATTATATAATTTTTTTCAAAATGATCGGTTTGGTACGCCACAGTGAATAAAAAAGAAACAGACTTTATTGATATATTTTAGTTATATATCTGTACTGATATATTTAGTTATATATATACAATAGAAAATTGTTAGTTTAATTAACAAATTATATATATAACTAAATATATCAGTACAGATATATAACTAAAATATATCAATAAAGTCTGTTTCTTTTTTTTTCACTATGGCGTACTAAACCGATCATTTTGAAAAAATTATATAATCTAATAAGGTGCCCAAAGATTATACGAAAAAATTTTCGTTATTGTACCCCAAGTGGATTATAGTAAAAAAAAATAGAACAAGGAACATTATTTTTTTTTCAAACCTTAATCTTTCGCAAGATGTTCTATAATTTTATTTCGTAACACGGCTGATCGTAACAAGTACCAAAAAAAAATTCAAATCGATCCACTGAACCGTTTCCGGAAAATTTTTTTTTTTTTGATATTTAAAAAAAAATCATTTTTCTAAAACCATTGAGTTGACGGGGATGAAATTTTCAGAAAATATGTTTTTTTCATACCTCAGAATATACTCCAAATTTCGCTGGAAAAAATGCGGGGGCAATTTTTCCCTACCAACTCGGCTATTGAAGCCTTTCAGCAAAGTCTCATTATTACGCGATAGCTGCGCAACCTTCTTAAATTTTATTTCTCATTACCTCGTCACTATTACATATGTAATGCATTGTTTTAAAAGTTTCCAAAATTGATTTATCTTTTGTGTCACAAAGCTCTTGAAGAGTGAATTCAGGCTACCAATGATCATTGTTCGCCCGGATTGCGTCGGCGTTATCAGGAATCTTCCAGTGGACGAGCAGTGCGAAACACCGCGGGATCACTCGCCATCTCCGTTCTTCATGGAAAACACCAATCCGGAGAAGTACATCGTCAGCGGTAAGTCCGGCAAAAAATCACGCGACACTGACCTAGTTTCGTCGACGCAACAGTCAGCGGTGATTCTCAACGATCGCCTCCGAACGTTTTTTCCGTTGCTGTTTTGTTTTTTTTTTTAATTCACTTCCCTGAACATCGAAGCGAATGCTTTTTGATCGCTCGCAACAGTCTGCCGTTTGTTTCGTTCAATCCAATTTCAACCATGCGTCAGCATTATCGTTGACACTTCAAGGTCACGATATTGCAATCGGATTACAAATTAACCGCAATTTTTTCTGGTCAACGAGGTTATTTGACCTGCAATTTTTTTTGTGACGAAAGTCAAAACGAGAAAGAGAGATATCAGGATGGAACTCACGAGCAGCGAGAAAAAAATGAGATACAACTTCGTTAGGGAGAACGCGAGAAGTTTGTTCAATTTTCTAATCCTCGTTTTTTTTTTTTTAACATCATGCTCGTTTCTATCGAGCGATCGCATTACAACGATAAATGTTAATACAGTATTATTGTCTAGAAATCAACTCTCGTGCTTATTAATTTTAAATCCTTGTCGACGATATTTCCTGGCACGAATATTATCCACAGGATACACGGGTCACATACCGTACGGCTATGCACATTTTGGCGCATCGAATTCCGCATTCACAAACAGCGCGTTGTGCGACTTCACGACTAATTACCGTACTCGCCAGAGCACCGAATGGGCCCCGGCTACATTGTCACGTCCGGATCCGCCTCTTCTCATTCAACCGACCGAAATATATCACAAGCACGTTGGCCTCATGCCCAATTACCTTGGACATGTGCCCGGCGGAAATTTCCGGTAATCTCAACTTTACGAATTTTATCGATTAAGGAGGTACGATCATTGAGAAGAATCCAACTTTCGGGCTTGGAATTTTTATATGATGGTGACGAATACGTTATGCACCCTTTGGAAAAATTTGGGCTATATTGACCGTTCAGTTTTTTTCGTAATAAAATTACCAAGTCGAGCACTTTGAGCTAGTGAAGCACGTCGTGTTATGGAGACGGTCGACGGGAAGTGCGGTGATCACGGTTTTGCTGCTCACGTATCTAACTAAGGTCGTTGGAAAACTGAAATTTGATCAATTAGACATAATAGATATTGTAATATAATCGAAAATTCGAACTTCACCGTGTAGTTCAAGCAGTGCATTATAAAACGGTTTCAACTTCCGGTTGAATATTGTCACAATGACGAAATAGTACCCATAGACTTGCCAACGTTGGGCGTAACAGCTGATTCGTTTGGCGAGCATAAAGTTCCTAGCTCTGCTCGGAAATCGTCGTGAAGACGAGTCGCCAAAAAACGCAAAATTTTACCTATAATATTAATTCCGCTGAGGTAATTCGGGGCTATTTAGATAAGATTCCGATGGATTTGTTGCAACGTTTTTATGGTGAAACTGTCATTGTGAATATGACGGAGACTATTCCAGAGTCGAGAATAAGTTAACATAAATCAGAACACCCCACGGGTGTTCTGATTTATCTTAACTTATGTTCGCTATTCGTATCGTCGATCCCACAGTGCCAAAATTGTGGTAAATATTCGTTTTATTGCATATTTACTCATAAAAACTGAAAAAATAGATCCTCAACGACTCTGGAGTCTTCACGACGATTTCCAAGCAGCAGCGAGATTCTGTAACGCGGTAGCGTCAGTTTTCTTTATCGTTAGCTAGCGACAGCCATAAAAAGGCTCCCTTTCTTCTGATTGTGCATGCGATTGGCTGTCGCTCGCTAGCGATAATGAAAACTGTCGCTACCGAGTTACAGAATGTCGCTACAGAGCTAGGTTATGCTCGCCAAACGTATCAGCTGTTACGTCCAACGTTGGCAAGTCTATGGGTACTATTTCGTCATTGTGACAACATTCAACCGGAAGTTGAAACGGTTTTATAATCTACTGCTTGAACTACACGGCGAAGTTCGAATTTTCTATTTTTTACAATATCTATCATGTCTAAATTATCAAATTTCAGTTTTTAAACGACCTTAGCTGGATACGTGAGCAGCAAAACCGTGATCACCGCACTTCCGGTCGACCGTCTCCATAAGACGACGTGCTTCAGTAGCTCAAAGTGCTCGACTTTTCAATTTTATTACGAAAAAACTGAACGGTCAATATAGCTCAAATTTTTCCAAATGGTGCATAACGTATTCGTCAACATCATATAAATATTTCAGGCCCGAAAGTTGGCTTCGTCCCCATGATCGTACCTCCTTAATGCTTTGTGTACATATTTGCGAGCGCGGTGTTTATCACAAATTTCGATTCGAAGTGAAACTCAAGGAACGCGATCGAAATTTGCACATTACGCTCGTAATTCTCTGCACCGTGTTTACGAAACTTGACGAGAAAGCCAAAATTGTGCAAGACACTTTCTCACAACGCGAAAGTTTGTCGCATAAGGCTGGGGGAGAAGCGGGCCTACTCGACGATTAATCGATATCGTCGATATTTCGCTGCATATAAAAATTCGACAAAATATAAGCTAGTAAATTATCGCAATATATATTTTGTACCTATAAAATTTAAACAAGCAAATGGAAATAGTCTCGCTATGCACATAATGTGGAAAAAAATTGTAGTGTGAGATTGTAGAGACAAAAAAACGTTCCAGGAGGAACAATTTTTCAATTTTCAATAAGGATAACGGGAGTTTTATTTATTTTTTCTCAACTATTGCTAATATAATTTATTTGCGCGTTGCGCTCCAATTATTTTTACAGACAACTGCAACCGTCTGTGTAGAAAACAATGAATAGATATTCAATTTGCAAGCAATTACGAAAAAAATTGTGTCTGTAAAAATAGGTAAATTGTTGAGGAAAATAGATTGGAGGATGTATTGGATCAGAGAAAGTTTACGTTTCGTCACACAGCCCGTCTTCGATGTGAATCACGAAGGCGTAATATGTAAATTTGGATTTGCATTTTTTTTTTTTTATGTGACGACGGAACCAAACTTGGTTTTTTTTTTACAGATTTGGAAAAACTTTCGGTGCCGATACGAAGGACGCGAAAAGATGGCTTCGTGGCGATTTCTCTATATAGTAAAAAAAAGTGACGTGGAAACTACACGTATAACCGAATAAATTCTTTAATTTCGATGAAGCTGTATAAAAATACATCGGGAACGAATTGGCTACGTGTTATCATATTTTTTCGCGATTATATTTATTTTTTTTGGGAACCTTTCGAAAGCGCTGGACGCACGATTTATAATCACCAGCCGGTAACGATACCGGATATTACGTCGTGACGCAGTTGCACTTCACTTGGCTTGGCTTGATTTCCACTTGAGCAATATCTCGGCAGCTTTCCTCAAGTTTTCATCTTCCTGCGAAATATCGTTTACAATTTTTCACGTTTTTATCAATCTTCCATTCTTTATTTTCCCGAAAATATTTTTTTTTTGTAACACTTTCACGCACAAAGTTTATATTTGGCAGTGTTGAGTAGCATCGTTTGACGCAGTGTTAAAAAAAATTAAAAGCAAGTTTTCGAAAAAAATGTCGTTTAAACTAGAAACTAACAAGTGTCTTTCTCGTTATTTTCTTTCCCTCTCAAAGTTACAGTTTACTGACAAGGGGAGCTTGCCAGGCACGCAATCGTTTTCGGGACGTCCTTTCAGGGTAGTGTAGGGTTCGGTCCCAAGTGTCACCCCCTGCCACCGTTCACCCTGGTGGGCCATCGTTTTCGCGAAATCGGCCAAACAAAATTTGTGTGACGATTTTTGAACCTCGAAAATAACAAGAATTTTCGAAGCGGCGCGATAGTCTAGCGGTTAAGGTCTTCGGCTAGTACGCCGCTGGTTTTGGGTTCGAGTCCTGCTACCGCTATTAATTTTTTTTTCAATCGAAACGCTTGTAAACGTTATTTTTATTTATTTACTTTAATTTCAATCCAACTTTTTTATATTGCGTTTAGAATTCTTGCCCGCGTGATTGTAATCACCGTTTCAAAAATTTTGTATATCCAATTTTTTTTCTTATATTCTTCATCTAGTTTGTAATTATGGCTCGCTTTTTTTAAATTGTTTCCATTAACTTCTATTATTGTTAATATGAGGAATTGAAAAAATTATCGCTCTGTCGATTAAATGAAAATACAAAACACTATATTCACATAATGTGGAAAAGTGTATGTAAACGAAAAAAGGAAGCGTAGAAAACGAAAATTCAAATGACAAGCGTAAGTAAAATAATAATTGTATTAATACAGACGAAAATATCAAAGTATAGAAGAAAGTTAATTTAAACAAAGAAAATATATAAGAACAATGAAAAAGCGAGCAATAATTACAAACTAGATGAAGAATATAAGAAAAAAAATAAATAGCGGTAGCAGGACTCGAACCCAAAACCAGCAGCGGACTAGCCGAAGACCTTAATCGCTAGGCTGTCGCACTGCTTCGAAAATTCTTGTTATTTTCGAGGTTCAAAAATCGTCACACAAATTTTGTTTGGTCGATTTCGCGAAAATGAGGGCCCACCAGGGTGAACGGTGGCGGGGGGGGGGGGGGGGGGGGGGGCACTTGGGACCGAACCCTACACTATCGATTGCGTGCCTGGCAAGGTCCCGCTGTGAGAGAAATAAAATGATTTTTCTTTCTTTTAACTCACCTTTATGAAGCAATATCGAACATTGTCCTCGCCGAGATGCTTGTGCTCGTCACTGTAAAATGCAGTCGGTGGAATTCCCTGTACGCCGACGTTTTTGGTCATCCACTTGGTGAATCTGTAGTCCTTGTAGTGATCGGTTTCTTCCTCGAGGCGTACATTCTTCTCGAGAGCCTTCCAATTGGCGACCATGAAGTAACCGCCCTCGGGTACTGTCGGCGACATTCCCAACTCCGTGAGGAACTTCGCCATGTAATCTCGCTTCGGCAACAATTCTTTCGCGAGACTGTGGAAGTAGCAATCAGGCTGACCGAATTTCGCGAATTCCTCCTCGAATCCAATCGCGACTGCCTCCTGAACCGGCGTGTTGCACGTGTAAACGCAATTCTGATGAACGATTTTCAGGTTGAACAGTAAATTCGCGGGTCCGTAGGCCCATCCGATTTTCCAACCGGTCACGCTGAACGTTTTTCCGGCCGATCCTATCGTCACTGTGCGCTCATACATTCCGGGAAGTGATGCTGATGGAAATTGAGATTTTTTAGTCAAATATTTTTAGGGAAAGGAAGCGATATCGGAATAGTAGAAATTCCCATTTTTTGCTAACTCAATGCTATTTCAACGTGCAATACCTCGCACAATGTTCACTCGACCGACGGTAGTGGGCAGCACTTTGGGAAGCGCGTTTAAAAACTGGGAATAGCACATTTGTCACTGGGAAGTGACAAATTTGAGATTAAGGCCGTATTCTAGTCTAGAAATTTGAAAAAATTCCCCCGTTGGGAAAAACCGGCCGAGAGCGACGCAGGTATACGCATTTTTCTCAAAACACTATTTTTGAAGTCGGTGGACACGATTTCTCAAAAACTAATGCACCGATCGTATTGAAATTTTGCACACTTCTTCAAAATACTATTGACTAGTGATTGAACGAAGGTTTTTTTTTCGATTACAACTAATTTTACAAGGCTATAAATTGTACCAATAAATTGTACCAGTGTAAATTGTACCAAAAATTGAACTATTTTGCATACAACTCTGCCAAAAATTAAAATATCAATTTTTTTTAATCCTTCGGTCAATCACGAACTATACTTATCTACTAACAGAAAAAATTTGGTTATTTAATTTCAGTTAAAGCTATCATGAGTTATCCTGACCACCACGAGAACACTTTTTTTTTTGAGGGTCCTCCGGAAACCAGGTCCTACCGGCTGAACTTCCCAAATTTTTTGATGAAATTTTTTTCAAATATTGTTGCAATGTTGCTCTTTTATGTGCTTAACATTTTAAATAAAATAGTTTATATATTATATTTAAAAAAAATAGAGAAAATATGCCTTTTTTTGCTTCGAAACCCACGTAACCCCTTAAGGACCGAATTTTAAAAAATCCTTTCTTAGTGCACCTCTACACCCTCTAAGAAACATATGTACCAAATTTCATGTTTCTATCTTCAGTAGTTTAGGCTGCGCGTTGTCTGTCAGTCAGTCAGTCGCGGAACAGTTTTATATATATAGCCATCAAAGTTTGATAAAAGATTACGAATCTTATAAATCTTTTTTTTATTATTGTTAACCCTTTCAATCTTATAAAAGATAACAACTCTTTCATAATATTCATCAATAATGTTATACTTGTTCAAGTTGGTAGTAACACGACAGTTTTTATTTTTCACGTAATAAAAGTATAAAAATGTATAATTTTGCCCTTTAATTATATATCTTATCAAAACTTTGCATCTAAATCTCGTATGCATTTTTTTAAGTTTTTCAAAAAAAAAAAGTTTATTGAAGAAAAAAAGTTCATAAACCATCATTTGATTCAACTGGGTCGCTCCAACCGCCTCAAAACAAAACAAAAATCTCTTTGATACCTGTCATGACATTTTTACTAATAAAGAAAATTGGTGTTATTTCTATCTCAGATGAATGGAAGCTTTGAAATCATGTCAACTGCCTCAATCCCTTTTTTCGGCCATGTTTAGGGGCCAATAACTTTTTCGATTAAAATTTTTTTTGCACAACATTTTGTAATGTCTTGAAACATTTATAAAAAGACTGTGAAAAATGGATATTAAGAATTTTTTTTTCATCAAGCCGGAAAAAACGCCGGAAATTTAAGCCTCTAGACTAGAAAACTACCTTAAAAGTGGAAGGCATACAAAGAAACATTGGAAAAATAAAAATAAAACTTTCAATTACTAGCTCGGGAGTCGCGGATCGGTTCTATTTTTTTCTAAGGCTAGTCATCATCGCAGAGGGTGAGCAAAACTTATCGTACCGATCCTAACGTGTTCGTAGGGCTCGTAAACGAGCCACTCGTAGACCTCGTCCGAGACCACGAGAACGTTCCATTTTTTCGCCAAATCGGCGATGAACGACAACTCCTCCAGAGTGAATACTTTGCCAACGGGATTGTGCGGTGTATTGATGATTATTCCTTTCGTTTTTTCGTTAAACAAATTCTTCATCTCTTGTTTGTCGAAGACCCAGTCAGCAGAGGTTACCGTGCCGGTAGTCTTCGCCTACAATTCATTAAATCATTCATTATTCATTTCCGTAATGTGTTTTAAACATTTGGCAATTTTTTACTCACCGGTTTTAACGCTATGAATCTGGGTGTACCTCCTGCTGTTATGACCATAGGAACGTAGCAATCGAAGTACGGCTCGATGATGATCCACTCGTCACCTGGGCTCGTGTGGCCCTGAATCGTCGCGTACAAAGCCTCGTAAGCTCCCGCCGTGACGATTACCTCGTTATTCGCGTCTATGTCCCTCTTCAAGAGCTTCGAGTACAGCTTGCCGATTGCATTCACCAGACGCGGATGGCCCTGCAAAATTCGGTGTCAATGTCTCTGCGTAAATGGAGTATCGTACGAGGTATTGTCGGATTGAATTTTACGAAAATCAGTGGAAGGTTTTTAATTCTAAGAGATTTTAAATTCCAAGAAAAGTGGACATTTAATTTTTCGCAACTTTCAGCTCCCGATACAGATAGGTTGCGGAAATTTTAAATCGTCGCTAATTGTTTTGTGACTTTCCTTGGGCACTGGGAATATACGGGCGCAAATAAAAAAAAATAAGAATGTCTTTACCGTTCGAGATATTAATTTTTCTTCATTTTTAACCCCTCAAAAAAGGTGGATTTTGGCCTAACAAAATTTTTTTCAATATCTTTTATGGCATCCACCGATATTTTAGAGTCGAAACATATACGAAAATATTACTAAAAAAAAAATGTTGGAGTCCAAAGATGCAAATTTTAGTTGATCTTGAAGTTTGCATCGTTGGCATACAACGAAATATTGTTAAATATTTTTATTTGCTCATTTTTATTATTTTACAACATCTTTTTTGGCAGATAAAAATTCGAGATCTCTGAATAAGCAATTGAAAAAATTCTTCAAAGTTTTTCGTAACGAAGATTTACCAAAAAAAATTAGAGCTATCGAAGAAGAATCATTTCCGTTGCAACCCAACGATGCAAACTTCAAACATAATTTTAGACCCATTTTCTTATGCTATCACTTTGTGTATACTCTTTATGTGATGAAGACAGCCAGCATTTTTTCTGGGAGGGGGGGGGGGGGGGGTTAGGAGGAGCCTGACAGAAAGTGGTTTCGATCACAATTATCTTTTTTTTTTACATAATTGTCGATAAGTATTCTTTCATCACTCAGTAAGGACATGTGTCACATCAACCAAGCAGCCATGAGTACGAGAGAGATAGCTGATTTGCAGATTCCCAGTGTTCTCCGAGATGCTTGATATTTCGGAAAAGAAAAGAAGCACCTTCTGCTCTCTTGAATAACGAACAACGTCTTTCTATTCGTTTGCCCGAAATATGGTCCGTCTAGGAGAAAACTTGGCCGTAGAATTTTTACCGACCTGACGTGTGAGACATGTCCTTAATCCATTTACAAATCGTTAAACTTCACTTTTAGTAGGTACTCAATCAAGTAAGACTTTCTATTTTTTTCTCTGCAAATCGGCCCAACACTTTTTCAGCTGGAGTTTTTTTTTTTAACAATGTCATTCTCCATGTCGAGCAGTGACATATGAGAGAATCGTTCCTGAAGCGTTGTACTTTTGAATCACATTTTTTACCGCCTCTACTTCAGAAAAATTTCTCTCGCAGCCGCGCGAAGCTCACTGCGAGTACTATTGCGACTTGGAAATATGTCTATACGTTAAGACAGTACTCCTTGTTAATGTTTTCTTGAATTTTCTAAAAGCTTCTAAGGCTGACGTATCAATTATTAAGATTTTTCTATAATCATTGATGAAAACCTGTCCGTTCTTCATGTCCAATCTAAAAAATGCATCAATTGCATAAGCTAATAATAGATTCTCAAATCGGTGTTTTGGATTTACAATGATATTATCTACTACTTGGTAGTAAATGTTGATCTGCCGGTATTTTTCTCGTTGCGTATCGGCCGGCAAGCATTGCTTCTGCCCACAGTTTACTTAAGGCCATGTGTTACACGTTCAGTCGGTAAAAATCCTACTGCCAAGTTTTCTCCTAGACGGAACATATTTCGGGCAAAAGAAGAGAAAGCCGTTGTTCGTCGTTCAACAGAGCGGAACGTGTTTCTTTTATTTTTTCCCAAAAATCGACCGTTTCAGAAATCATTGGGAATCTGCAAATCGGCTATCTCTCTCGCACTCATGGCCGCTCGGTCGGTGTGACACTTGACCTTAAGGCGAAGTAGAAGGTATACCACGTGACATATGAGTGCGAGAGAGATAGCTAAAATGTTCGAACCGAGATTTCTCAAAGTTGAGTAATTTTTAGGGCAAAAGAAAATCGTCAAGCTCTGTGTCAGGATATTCTCCGGAGCCTGATGCTTTGTTTTTCCTCAAAAACCTTAACCATTTATGAGAAAACTGAGTTGGCAAATTTGTGAGGTTATGTTGACCTTGTAAATGCCCTTAAGGGATTACGTGGGTTTGAAAATTTCAAAAAATCCATTTTTTTTTTAAATTTCATTATCAAATAGTACAATATTTCTAGAATATTTTCCCAAAGTTTTAAGTCAATCGGAGTAAAAGTCTAGGAGAGAGAGAGAGAGAGAGAGCCTTTGGGAATTCCCCCCATTGGGAAAGACCAGCCGAGAGCGACGCAGGTGTACGCATTTTTCTCAAAACACTATTTTTGAAGTCGGTAGACACGATTTCTCAAAAACTAATGCACCGATCTTATTGAAATTTTGCACACTTCTTCAAAATAGCATTGACTAGTGATTGAAAGGTTTTTTTTTTTACAACTAATTTTACAAGGCTATACGTAGTGTAAACTGTACCAAAAATTGAACTATTTTGCATACTACTCTGCCAAAAATTCAAATTTCAATTTTTTTTTAAATCCTTCAATCACGAGCTATACTTATCTACTAACAGAAAAAAATTGGTTTTTTAATTTCCAATAAAGCTATCATGAGTTATTCTGACCACCACGAGGACACTTTTTTTTTAGGGGTATCCGGAAATCAAATCCTACCGGCTGAATTGCCCAAATTCTTGGATGAAATTTGTTAAAATACTGTCAAAATGTTGCCCTTTTATGTGCATTTTGAATAAAATAAATCATATATTTATAAAAAAATAGAGAACATGTTTTTTTTTCTAGCTTCGAAACCCACCCTCAATTGTAGTAAACCCTTAATTGTAAAAATTGAATATCTATTTAATTTGCGTAATGAAATAGTTACTTTTTTATACAAATAATGAAATCACAATGAAGTTTTATTAAATTATTTCTTTATGCCTGCTTGTGTAAAAAAAAAATAAATCGATTATTTGACTTTATTTATTTTGGATCTACTTTTTTCTGGGGGGGGGGGGTGGAGAAGGGGGCACCAGACTACACCACTGAATCAAGATATTCGGATAAATTTCGGTAAACGGAAGCTTCGTTTTCAACAAGGTCAGCTTCAGAAAACTGACTCGCTCTCTGACATATTTTCATGAGCCAAATAAAATGATGAAGAGGCAACATGTACGTTTCTATCTCTTCAAACTTACAAATCCTCTGGTATACTGATTGAGCAGAGGATTTTCGCTCATGGCCGAGGCAGCCAAAGCTCTTCTGACGTTCTCAGGTGCATGAAAGTCCGGAAATCCTTGTCCAAGATTCAATGGCTTGTACTTCAGCGCCAGTTGAATATACTCCACCCTATGAATAATAAAAGTAAATAATTATTCCTTGAAAAAGATTGAACCAGCTGGATAACAATAATTACGCGGGAAGCGTTACCAGACTGATTTTTCGCTTCCTTTGAAGCGACTCGGCGGTTCGAACTTCGACATCAGAGCCGACGAACTGGACATTCTGTACAAATTGAAAAGCGGAACGCGTCGATTGAGCTTTGCACCTCTCACTGAAAATCTGCCAAACATCTGAAAGATAAAAGACTTTTTCTGACGACGGTATTCTTAATATAGAGAATATCAGTATCAAAGTGTTATCGCTGGCCGAGGTCAAGTCCAAGCGAGCAAAAAAAAAAAGCTCATGCTCTCGATCGTCATGCACCGTCCCAACATGAAAACCATGAATTCGATATTCATTCTATAGTCCAACAATGATGCAGTAGAAACGATTATTCGAGGGACTTTACTACAAAAGTTGTACAACGAATAGTCACTATCGGGTATGTTGCAAAGATGAATGAGTACGCAAAATGGCAAATTCAGCTTGAGTATGAAGTTATCAGTGGACCGCATGAATTATGCCAAGATATTAAATACCGCTGTAGATATATTGATTAAAAATTACACTACAAACTTTATGAAATTAGACATATTTTCGTACAAACAATTCTGCTTTAGCATCGAGCGTGAAAGACGGTAAAGACACTCGTGTATTCTTGTATGTTCGCGAGCTTGCGTACTATCGTAAATGTGAATTACCTTTTGTAGTATCATTTTCTATCGTAATCTAATCTCGCGTTGTCGACAGTTACAACATTTTCTAACGGTTGTACGAAATATCCACTGCGAAGACACTCGCAATCTATAGCGGGCGAACGTCAAAAGATAACGCCGCAACCATACCAGACATATGCTTGGCTAAAAAATTGAATGAAAATATCCACGCGACTTTTGCAGCTGGAAGACTTCGCACGACCGCTCGAAATGCGCGAGATATGTGAATTATTTATAAACATAAATATACGCGTATGTCGTGGTGGATTCCGAACAGGTAGCTTCGCGATTAACACCTGAAAAAATGATTACTTACATAATTGACGCGCGGTTACGGTAGTGGCAATTGTCGTGTTGATGTGGCGAGAATAACGTTGGCGAATTTATCTCCGTTCTTTTTTTATTCAACGGTAACACACGCAGGTACAGAGAGTTGATCGACACAGGTAAAAATTCAAACAAAAAAATTCAACTTCGATTCGAAATGCGATTGGCGACCTCTCGCCAATGATCTGACAGTCACGAACTTTTTCGAATCAACTTTCGAAACTCCTGCTACTTGTTTTTTCGTTCTATGTATTGCACATGTAACGGTACAATATGGGAGAGCCGCGCGTCAAGCGCTTTGCCACGATAAGGCTGCGATTCTTTCGCCGGCTCTCCGAAATCGTTTTCAATAGCTCGACGCATCATCGAACAATTTTTCGCCGAGTGGGGAACGTGATTCTTCGGCATAATTTGATAATATTGATCGCGAGTTCGCTGGAATTCATATAACTTTTGCAATGTGGCCGTAAATTGTACGCGTGTTTGCTCATATGGCGTTGCGCTCATCAACCATTCGCTATTTCACGCACGCGTTGCTAACTTCACATCCAATTGTTGCTTCCCACCACGGTCACGGTCTTACATACAGGTCTGGAAACTCCGCCGGATCGGGGGGGTCGCTTACTGACGAAAATTTTTTAATGCACTGGCCGCTGGAGCGCTGCGATCTTAAAAGAGTTGGCGGCGAAGTGCGGTACGGGGGCAGACGGAGGTATTGAAAAAAGACAGAGCTAATCGCCGCATTACTCTGCATCTGCCTGTCTCCGTAACACCTCATTTCAATTATTGGTTCTGCAGTATATATATATATTGGTGGTATATCTACCAATATAGCTAATTATAATGAATAAAATTAAGCGGTGAACCAACCCAACAAGCCGCCAAATCTAATTAAACCCCAAGCGTGGCTATAACTTAAATATTAGAAAACTGTCTTACTCATGGAATGATAATCGTGGTCGCACGGATACGGTGCTGACATGAGCTACCGTTTTGAAGGAGCCGAGTTCGATCCCCGAAGAGTGAGCTTTTTTTTTGCATAGGTTTCTGGTGTTGTATTAATTATTTATACACATTGTATCATTTTTGTATGTGATCATTTTCTTTCTCGCAAATAAAAATTCGAATTAATTTTTAAATAAATGTTTTTATTTTTTTATCGGTTTTTTGGTCGTTGGTAAAGGTTTTGAACTATGGGTGAATAACAAAACGATGAAATCATTTATACCACGTCGCATTTTCTATACCATTCTCATCCTCTTTTTTCCATTCATGAGAAATGTCTTCAGCCTTGAAATGCTTGTCACAAATGACATCCAACGAACTTAATTTTATAATACCCGGGATCGCGTTTTCCCACTGTTTCCACCGCACTGTAGACCGTGACCACGGTCTTATAAACAGGCCTGGGAACTACGGCCAAGATCTTGTGACCCTCAGCGAAGCCAATTTGGTTCCAAATTCTGCCACCTCGCTAGTATCGGAACGACCGATCTGCTTATATCGACGGCAGTATGGAAGAACGTGCTATCTCAAATTGTGATAGAAGAACGTGCTATCCCAAATTGTGATAGAAGAACGTGTTATCTCAAATTGTGATAGAAGAACGTGGTATCTCAAACTGTGATAGAAGAACGTACTATCTCAAATTATGAGAGAAGAACGTGCTATCTCAAATTGTGATAGAAGAACGTGCTATCTCAAATTGTGATAGAAGAACGTGCTTTTCTCGTATTATGAGAGAAGAACGTGCTATGTCAAATTGTGATAGAAGAACGTGCTATCACAAATTGTGATAGAAGAACGTGAATTCCAGGAATAAAAAACTACAATAATATGCCGAATTTAGAGAATCCGTTATCGCACATATCAAGAAGAAAAAGTGAAGATATCTCTGGGCGATTGATCGTCGGTCTATAAACTGCGACATTTCTGGCTAATGAGAATCTGCCTTACCCGCAGAGAATATTGCCGCTCCCGTGATTACCATCGTTCAGATTTGTGCCGCAACTGTGTGCGCTCAAGTGAAGAGGGCACCACCAGTCCCAAGCGCGCGACAAACGCCTATTGCGAATTAAAATTTTTAAAAATAAAATAATATACCACCCAGAAACTAGAAGTGTAAACAAAATTCTGTGAAGCTCGAGAAATTATTTTCCGCAAAGAAATTCCGCAATACACAATTCGAACCTCTTGTTGCAACAGTGCTAATATTATTTTCAGGCCGAAAGTAATTCGGTTGAAATAATAAAAATGGATGGGAATTGAATTGCTAAAAATGTGGTTCATTCTTGCGCGGATGGATGAAAAATTTATTTCATTAAATTTGAACTGTAGATTCGATAATGATACGTTGTTTATGTTTCATGACGAGGCAATTGCGATACAACGATAGACTCGTGACTCTTGTGTCTAAGAATCTTTCGGAATTACCGTTGCAAAGCGATATCACTTTCCCGGCTTTCTTGTCAGCCACGCCCGAACTCCCGCACTTTTGTAGAAAGATCGAGTAGGCGACTGAGAGTTATAAACGTACACGCTCGCACATAAATACACACATATAGTATATGTGTATGTGTGAAATGCGAGAGAGTGCTCGTACAAATCGAATGTTATTAGTTCCGTCCGCTAAGCATCCCGTCTGTAAAAAACTTTGAGGCTTTTTTTTTATCTTCGAGAATTTGAAAAGTAACGCAGTGCGGAAGGAGGAGGGCGCAGTAATCGAGTACCAGCAGTTGGTATGTGAAACGATTCGCGGTTGAGTAATCAATCTAAAATATTTATGAGGCATTCCACGCTATTTCACCTAGCCCGTGACCCCGACCATTTTTGATTTTCCTGATTTTTTTTTTGTAAAATTGTACCCCACAAAAGGAATATCCACACCAATTTTTGGATTTTTATCTCTTCTGTTTTAGGAGTTATCATTTTCCAAAAAAAATGTCTATTTCGCAACTTTTACAAACGTTCAAATGCTGATAACTCCTGAACTAATTTCGATATCGAGAAATGTCAGTGTATATATATATATATATATATATATATATATATATATATCCTTGGCCAAAAGTTTGAGGCACCCTGCAATTTTTCTTTCCGGACAAAAAATTGAATATCTCGGCCAAAAAAAATCGCAAACCCATTTACCAAACGGGGTTTTGAAGAGAATAAAGTCAGCTTGAATTTGCTTTTTTAATTTTATTTTTTCGATTTTTTTTGTGCCCGGTACGTCATTTTGAAAATGGCGGTTTTTCACGATTTTCGCACCTTGCAAATACGTTCGCTGGACTTCGGAAAAATAAAAATCTCGCTATTTAGTGAAATGATCTTCGAAAAGGGAAGTGTTAGCTTTAGTTTCGTTTTTTATTTTTCAATTTTTTTTCGCAGAGAAATATAGTTTTTCTTGAAAAAAAACGGCAGGTTTCCGTAAAGCCGGCATCTTGCAGCGTATCGTGAAAACTATGAGGTTGAAAATATTTATCCTAAGGACTAAAAAGTTTTGTTTTGTTATTTTGAAGTTGTTAAATTTTTTCAGATTTTTTTGGCAACATTCTTTTTTATCGCTAGTTTTGGTTGATCGTCGACCATTAATCTAACTAATTTATTGCCGTTACTTTGAAACGAAGATGTTTCAATGAAAATGTCTTTGTTTCAAAGTAACGTTTCAAGAAAACGGACATAATTGAATTTGTACGTCGTACGAATCATATTTTTTGGAAAATTATAACTCACAAAAGAGAAGAGATAAAAATCTAAAAATTATTGTGGATATTTCTTTTATGTGGTACAATTTTACAAAAAAAAATCAGGAAAATAAAAAAAAGTCGGGATCACGGGCTAGGTGAAATAGCGTGGAATGCCTCCTATACAGATACCCGATGCCAATCGTTTTCACCTTGTATCAATTGTGAAAATTCAATAAAATCAAATCGTATGACGAATTAATTGCGCGCTTAGTTCTGCTTCGTTGATATTACCGGGGCTCCAATGCAGCTTATCAATCGTTCGAAAATCAATGCTTTCTTTCGTAATCGAAGGCACCGTTGGGTGGCTAAGGGCATGTGCAAGGTCAACATAACCTTAAACAATTTCGAGCAGAGTTTTCTCATAGATGGTTCAATTTTAAAAGAAAAACAAAGCATCGGGCTCCGTAGAATTTATTGACGCAGAGCTTGACGATCTTCTTTTGTCCTAAATATTATTTATCACTGAAGAATTTCTATTAGAAAATTTCAGCTGTCTTGCACTACGTCACGTGGCTATAGCTTGTTGTTCGGTCTTATTACAAAGGACCGATGCGAGTCATTCGAACAAGATTCCCAGAAAATTACGACTGATTTGTTATCAAGAAACATTCGGAAGTTCATTCGGATATCTCTGATAATTCGAAAGATCGATTATTATAAATTTGGGTAGGATCGAAGTGGTATTTATATATTTCATCAGTGGTAATTTCTTATATATTGGGTGAAGTAAAAAGTTCTGAACGTTTTCCGCTAGATGTCTTTAGTGAGCCATGTCTCACGATGTATACATAGCATCGGGTCATACTATACGGCAATTTAAAGGTGACATTACGCTTCAAAGAAAGTTCTTTGACAGTTTTGTGTTTGGTGAAGCCAGTTGTGTGTTACAGCGTTCCAAAATGAAGGTAAAAAAAGAGAAAATTCGATGCATTCTTCAGTACCACTACGACCAAGGTAAAAAGGCGGAGCAGGCGGCCAAAAAAATGTGTGCTGTTTATGGACCCAATACAGTATCGAATGCAACAGCAAAGCGGTGGTTCCAACGATTCCGTTCTGGTAATATGGATGTCAAAGATGAGGCACGCTCTGGTAGGCCAATCCTCGAAAATGTCGATAAAATCATGGAAATCGTCGAGTCGGACCGGCATGTGAGCACTTATTCCATTGCCCAGGAACCGAAAATTAGCCAGAAATCCGTTTGGAACCATTTGCATAAGGCTGGTCTCAAGAAGAAGCTTGATGTATGGGTGCCACACGAATTGACGCAAAAGAACCTTTTGGACCGAATTGATACCTGCGATTCTTTGCTGAAACGTAACGAAATCGACCCATTTTTTAAGCGGATGGTGACTGGCGATGAAAAATGGGTCACTTACGAGAACAACAGCGGAAAAAGATCGTGGTCCAACCGCGGTGAGCCGGCCCAAACGATCGCCAAGCCCGGATTAACGGCCAAGAAGGTTTTACTGTGTGTTTGGTGGAATTGGAAGGGAATCATCCACTATGAGCTGCTCCCATCGGGCCAAACACTCAATTCGGACCTCTACTGTTAACAACTGACCAGATTGAAGCAGGCGATCGACCAGCCGCGGCCAGAATTGGCCAATAGGAAGGGTCTTGTGTTCCATCAAGACAACGCCAGGCCGCACACATCTTTAAGGGCGGGGTAAAGTTAATTCGGCGAAAAAAAAGGCATGTTTTTAAGATTTTTTTTTGGCGTAACGGATAGTGTTCGTTTATTGAAAAATTTACATATAATAAAGTAACATTTGAACAACATTCTCCTAAATTTGCATTGCAAAATATTCAAAATTGAGCGAGTGAAAATTAAACCCCGGAGGCGCCTCGAAAAAAAGTTGGTTTGCGGTGTGCACCATAACTCGCAACAGAATCATCTGAAACAAAAAAATCAAAATGCATTTGTTAAAGGAGATGTTTCTCGAGGTAATGACGGGAGGATTTTTTTTTTTTTTTCGATTTTTCGATTTTTCGTAGCACTTGGGAGCCAAAAACCCGATTTTCGCTAAAAAAAATCGGCTAATTTGTTGTTGAAAAATTAGTAATTATTAAAAAAAACAAAAAAGCTCTCGACAATACCTGGTGAATTATGTGAAGAAGTACTGTGCAAAATTTCAAAGCGATTGGTCCAGTAGATTTTGAGTTATCGTGCACACGGACTTCAAATATGACAAGTCTCAGAAAAACGGTTTGAAAAACGCAGAAGAGTTTGGTCGCTTAGCGCTCATTGCACATAAGTTTGAGAACACTTCTCGATTGCATAAAAATCTGAGAAAATTCATGCATATTAAAGGTACGCAAAAGATTTAATTTTGCATAATAATAATTCCAAAATGTTATTAACAAAATGATGAAAAAAAAAAAATTAGTCAACAAATTTCCCCGCAACCCAATTTTTTTTCGTGATTCGTTCATTTTTCCGAATACGTATGAATTTTTTCAGATTTTTCAATTATCTTTGAATTTTTAGAAATTCAAAATAAAACTCGATAATTTTCTTATACTCACTCAAAGTCATCGATGCCAGGTCCGTAGAGCAAAAGGCTTCCATCAAGATGATCGAGAGCATCTTTTTGCGTTTGTCTTCTTATCAAGAAATTTATTCGGGGTCGAAAAATACAATAGCGCGCCGCGCAGCTGCCGCCCAGGTATAAAACCCGGCATGGAGCAATAGACGCTCAAATACTCATAACTTCGTCAATTTTACTCCGATCGACTTGAAATTTTAACACAATATACTTGAGATATTATGCATTCATTTAAAAAATGAAAAAAAAAATTTTTAATACTTTACCCCGCCCTTAATGACGCGCCAGAAGCTCCGAGAGCTTGGATGGGAGGTTCTATCGCACCCGCCGTATAGTCCAGACCTGGCACCAAGCGATTATCACCTTTCCCTAATTATTTGTGTACAGCGTTTAACGAGTTTCGTTGGTGTGCATAAGTATCGGGCCGCTATCTCGCACGACTTCGTACGCACAGTTTGTTTGTATTTTCTTTCGTACTAGTTTCAAAACGTGCATGATAATGAAGAATCAGTATTATTTCTGCCGCGATGGCGAAACACACGAATATTGAGTTCCGTAAAATCGTGTTAAAACTTTCTTCAGAAGGAAAGAGTTCTCGCGATATTGCAACTACTTTATTAATTGGAAGAAGTACGGTCAATCGTATTATTCGTAAATATAAATAAAAAAATTCGTTGAGTAACAAAAGTCGAAGTGGCAGACCGCGAAAAACCTATCAAAATACCTTGACAAAATTATAAAAAGGAAGAGCGTTATTGATCCACGAAAAACTGCAGCAGACATTTCGAGAGAATTACGTAATGAAAATCGTCCCGACATTAGTCGGAGTACAGTATTCCAACGTTTGAACGCTGTAGGACTGATTGGACGCATTGGTGTAAAAAAGCCACTCATTAGTAAAAAGAATCAAAAAGCCAGATTGAATTTTGCAAAAATATATCAGTATTGGACAGCATGAGATTGGCGAAAAGTGCTTTTTTCCGATGAATCCAAATTTCAATTATTCGAAAGTGATGGTCTGAAGTACGTGAGACGTCCAACAGGTACCAAATTCAATGTAAGGTATCAAATCCTACCGTCAAACAAGGTAGCGGGAACGTTAAGGCTGGCAACCACTTTAGGAGACCGAAAACTTGATGATTTTTTGGATTTTCTTTTTATTGTGAACAAAAAACGGAAATTTCCGCAACTCTGACAATAATTTATTCATATTTTCATACATCTTTGGTAATTTTTTCAAATTATTTCATGCATCAATTAAGGTGTAATCCGCTGTGTCCCTTGGCGTGTCCTCATCGTCGTTGTCGATTTGTAGGAATTGTGCAGCTCGCAATTCGCATCTGAAATAGTCCAACAAATTTTTATACATTCTTGAGATTTTTTTTAAGAACATGAATCGAAATTTTGAGAAAAAAAATCGAGAATTGAATGTTGGAACGTATTTGAAAAAAAAAATGATCGATTTTTAGCATTTTTTTCCCCGGCATTTTGCAATAATAAATATGTTTTAAACAATCTAATCTTTTCAACTTTAAGTTCATGTTTTAATAAATTATATTATGTAAACGTGTTCCAAATTTGAAGATCCATCAATTAGTTTTTGAGTTATGATTCCCGCAAATTGAAAAAAAATGTTTCGAGAAAAACACATTTAAAGTTTCACAAACGAGAAACTCAAACTCAAATGTGTTTAATCAAATGGTAAAGTGTCTTACCGATTAATCAGCGATTCCAGCACCATAGAGCAGTACTCCCTCTTCCTCATGCAACTCGTTTGAAGTCTGCATTTCCTCTTTACGAGGCTTTCGAGCTTCTTTTGTCTCTAGTAAACTTTTTCTATTTTGCCGAGCCACGCGTATCGGATCCATTTGCTCGGCATATCCGTGGCTCTGCTTGCCAACTACGATTTGTAGTTCATTCATAACATGAGTAGGGCTGAATTTCCTTCATTGAATAAAATAGCAGCAAGAAATGCCGCTACCTCGATTATTTTGTACCCAGAATGGAGATGTTTTGGAGCTAATCGTCAAACGGTCGAGTTTGGGTTTGTTTGGGTTATGAAAACCCAAATTTGGGTTATGAAACCCAAACAAACTACCTAACTGAGCGCCAAACGGTCGAGTTTGAGTTTGATACGTATCGATACATGGCATCTGAAGTTTTTCCTTTTAGACGTCATTTTTTGAGCCACCCTGTACATTAACGATTGTATCCTACATATACATATATACACATGTATCAACATACCTTTATATGTGGTCTATGTATGTATATAGACATATATGGATTTCAAAGAATTTACAATGCAGAGTGGCGCCCCCTGCTCGATACACGGCAAGAATTTTTAGTAAGATTTTTTTTATAATGTAAGATAGTCCGATAGCAACTTTCGCCGACGAAGGAATCGACAACGAATGGCGTCTTGGCCGCGTATAAGTCCCGCTCACGGTCCCGCGAGCGAGCAGAACTTCACTCTCTCTTTCCGAGCATCGATCGCGTGGGGAATTCCCCCTTAAGATTCATCTCCTTGTCATACAATGATCGCTTGTATACAGCGATGCGTGCCTTTACCTACGCCATTCTTTTCCCATAACCGTCGTACCATCTGAATGGGTACACGTGCGCACGTAGCCTACTTTGATCGTGAAGATCGCCATGCATTCCCATCGTCATTACACGCATGAGTATCCTCTCGTTTTTATCCAAATATTTATTCAAAATATTTTTGGATAAATATTTGATTGAATATTTAATTGATTCATATAATCATTAACATAATATAATGTAAGATATTCAATTAATCGTTACCATTAATAACGTATTCAATCAATTAATATGAATGTTTGTTTGATTAAGGCAGTAGTCTGCTTTACAGGCTTCAAAAAATCGATTTTTCGTTTTTGTCTTAAATCTATTCCAAAACTATCCAAGAATATGTGTTCAAAATTTTAGAGGCCAATTCGACATATTTTCGAAGCTAGATCAGTTTTAGTGGCCGAGCGTCGAATAGGTGCGAATGCTCGGGCAGAACTTTACAGCCCCTTTTCTCGAGTTTTCATTTTCACAAGTTTTGGAAAACGGTGCCGGCGATAGTAAAAACAATATATGTCCGATCGAAAAAAACCAAAGTGATCTAGCTTCAGTATTGAATTATCTTCTATTTGAACTAAAAAAGTTGGACAAAAGTACTATTTAAATTACTTGTTTTGCAACTTAAAGTGAATTTTTTTTTTCAAAAAAGTGAATTTTTTTTTCAAACTTCGAAAAAATTTGGAATTTCGTCATTTCTTCGGTATTTTTTTAGTTCATATAGAAAAGGAACTTATAAAAACTAAAAAAAAATTTGGTTCCACTGTTTCAGATGCATCGCACGACCTCCATCACCGGCACCGATTTACGAGTGCACACTCCAGGCGCCCCAGAAAAATCGTTACAACTTTGGCAAATTTCAATAATTTGTAATAATAAAAATTGTTTTTTAAAGCTTGAATATAATATACTATCGTCTCAAAATTTCGTTTACCGCAATCATTTCCTTCCCTTTCAAAAAAATTGTTGAAAAAACGCTTTTTTTTCGGCTCCTAAAGCAGACTACTGCCTTAAATGCCGCTCGCTCTCTATTGAGTCGTGGCATTCGGAAAGTCCAAATGTTGGCAGGAATCTGGACCACCGGAAACGAACGAGCGGAATAGAAGCGCGCGGGCAAAATGCGAGTGTCTATATCGCGGAAGAGAACTCAATTCAGACGACCGAAGTAATAACTGTATACTGGCAAAAACTTAAGTGCGCGCACTATAATAATATGCCATCCTGTGTTTTCTTGCCTGCTGTCATTATATCGCGGAACCGAACTTTTACATATTGATGTAACAAAGGCTTAATAGCCTTTTCAATACGAAGTGTCGTAAAACTATAGGTAAGTTGATAATGACAAAATTAATCTGTTTGTACGTTTTTGTTCAATGCTCTTCTTTTTTTTACTTGTTTTTCAATTTTATAAATTGAAAAGAATGTTTAACGAATTTCATGATACACGATCTTGCCGACATGCGATAGTAAAATAATTTGACCTGCTCGCAATTGTGGTGTATCATTCCTTTTCGTAATTTATTATTAAATTGCTCAATGGGCCTGCATAAGCTTGAAGTTGAACGATGCAAACTTCAACGTCATAACTTGACGTTGAAGTTTGCATCGTTGGAATGCAACGATCTTTTTTCTTCATTTGTTATTTCTTCATTTTTATTATTATCCGAAGACGAAAACGGTTGAATGATTTTCATATACTAAATCGGCCGAAAAAAAATTGAACAGTTAAAAAGGAATTAATTTTCGTTGCATTCTAATGATGCAAACTTCAATGTCATAAAAATAAGTCGGTTTTCAATATTTTTTCTAACGAGAGTATTGGGATGGTGGGGTCGAGATTTTACACACAATTACGAGGTGTGTAAATTAAGTAATGAGACTGGCAACGTAGCGTTCGATCTGGTAACACTTGGGACGCGGGACTTGGAGGGACGGCAGGTGAACATGTGATACGCCTTCAGTACGAGTTTGAATTCGCTAAAATCATTTGGTTGTCCGTAGCGATTTTTTTCGTTAAACAGGTTTTTCTAGTGCGTTCTAAAAATCAGTGACATCAATTTCGAGCAATGCTGTGCTATGAGGTTTTGCTTTAGACTTGGGCACAGTGCAACGGAAACTTTTGCAAAACTTCAGCAGGCCTACGGAGACAGTGTTTTGTCAAGGGCCCAGTGTTTTCGGTGGTTTGAGGCATTTTCAGAAGGAAGAGAGTCGATTGAAGATGAACCACGCAGCGGAAGGCTTTCATCTTCAAGAACCGATGAAAATGTCGACAGAATCCGGGATCTTGTGCGTTCAGATCGTCGATTGACAGTCAGAATGATCGGGAAAGAGTTGAATTTGACTCACACCACCGTTCATCAGATTTTGACCAATGAATTGCGGATGAGAAAAATTGCTGTGACACAGCTATTTCAATAAACGAGTTTTTGGCCAGTAAAAACATTTCTGTTGCTTCTCAGCCTCCTTATTCGCCTGATTTGAGTCCTTGTGACTTTTTCCTCTTCCCGAGATTAAAAAATCACCTCAAGGGACGTCATTTTGGGGACACTCGAAAACATTCAAACGGCTGTAACTGACCAGCTGAAGGCTATTCCAGTATCCGAGTTCTAGCGCTGCTCTGAGGATTGGAAGAACCGTCTTCAGCGCTGTGTGGCTCCTCAAGGATGTTATTTTGAGGGAGCCAATATTGTATTGTAATTCTATTCGAATAAAAAAATTGAAAAAAATCAGTCTTATTACTTAATTTACACCCCTCGTTACTACGGAGTCTTGCCAAGTTTGAGTTTTATTATTTATTGGGTAACAGCCGTAAACAATATACTCTTAGTATAATAATAAAACTTTCATTTGACCGGATACTTTATTAAAATAACGAAAAATACGAAAACGCCAAGCTATAGAAAAAAGTTATATTTTTAACCAAAAACTTCAATAATTCGTTGTTAACGAATGGAGAAACATGTGAAAAAATCATCGCATCATACGATAGAAAATGTTATAAACTATGCTCGGTCCGAATTTAAAGTGAATCGAAAGAATAGATTTTGAGACGCGACTTACACCGTTTCATAGTTTCAAGGAAAACGCAAATAAAAAAAGCGTAAATCACAGGGGGCGGGTTCGCACGTACCCCAGTTGCCAATCCGATCCTTCACAAATACCTTGGTCAATTTTTGGAATTGTTACAAAATCTCTTTTGCAAGTTAAAGTTAAGACCCTAGACTAGAAAACTATGTAATAAAAAATGGTGTATGTCAAATTTCAAGCTTATGCAGACGCCTCAAAGAAATTTCCAAAAATGATCTCGTAACAATAGAAAATCGTTATTCTTATTTATTAATACTTTTTTTCGTTTTTCCTCTCAGTTATACGTAAGAATGTATTGCACATAAATTCAGAACGAACACTAGTTATAAATATTCCACCTATTAACGTGTAACGCATTCTGTTGACTCAGGGACTGTGATAGGAATGAACGGTGACCGTGACACGGAAACAACGCGGAAGGCCCCGTTCCGTTAATTTTGTATTATCGCACTTGTCTGCGTGTCCACGAGCACAAAAAAAAAAACGTGTTCGACATACGGAACCCACCGAAACTCACATTCACGAATCCTCATTGCTCACAAAGCGATTCGAAAATTCTAAACGTAAGCCTTGACACGAAACTCAATTATTATTGCAAAAACTTTCATAGCGTCCTTCCTGTATTAAATCAATTACGAGTACAATATTATAATTTAAAAGGAATTCATTCACGCTCGTAAAATATCTTCATTTTCTGCATATCTTCAAAGAATGACGCCCTGAATGGAATTAAAAAAAATAAGTTGCATAAAAGACGAAATTTTCTGAAGCCACGTATTTCGACAGAACGTAAAAAAAAATATGAGTGCAAAATTCCAATAAATCGCGTACGGAATGATCATTAACATTTTCATTCAATCGTTCTAACAACGGATGACGTATACTTTTGTCTCTTCCACTTTCTTCGTTTCTTCTTGCAATTCTCCGGGCTGTCCGATTATTCTCTCCTCCCATTGTGTGGGACGTTAAACTGCATTTCTCGCGCGTGACACATACCTTTGCACAAACGTACATACAGTGAGACCCCGATTTTCTATCATCTCAATTTGTTTTCATTCCCCTTTATTTTTTCCATCACTTTGTCTATTTCACCGAAGGGACTGCACTGCAACCTCTCCGAACGGTACCTCCATAAATGAAATCGTCCCCCCCCCCACTATGTGCCGAATATCGGTGTAGCGCATGGTGGGAGAAGCGCCAGGCTCTAGTGTCAGGCTCGAAGCATGCTAGACAATAAGAGTGGGATTGGAGGGGTACTTGCTATCCGCTACGTCAGCTGCGCAGAGTCGGCTTGAGTGGATGGTGCGCAACCTCTATGTTTGCAACTGTGTCGCAGAGTCGATCCTGCCACTTTGCCGATAAGAGAGGTTACAGTGTACTTGATGTCGGCGTCTGCAGTCCCTACTACGCATGCCTGACACGCTATCGCAACGGTACATATCGACTATCGCTGCACCGGCACTACGAGCCGGTGTTGCAGTACCTCAAACGTAAATCAAATGTAAAAAACGTAACTCAAACATAACCTCAAACGTAGAAATGACGGAAAACGTCGAGCCTAACAACAATTATCCTCGAATCGTCTAGGTCTAGGTCATGTCGTACATGTTTAGCCTTACAAATAGCTAATTTAGGGCCGTCTTCTAGTCTAGAGGGCCAAAATTTTGGGATTTTTCAATATGCGATTAAAAAAAAACAAAAAATATTTCCGTATCTATCTTTTTACCACATATTTATTCATCCTTTGACATTGTATAAAAAAAATTGGCGAAAAAAAAATCCATAATTCTGGTAGATGCAGGCTGGTAAAGTGGAGGTGGAAAAAAAACGGCCTCTCCTGGTTGACATGATTCCAACCCTCCTGGTCATCTGAAAAAAAAAATAGATTCTTAATTAGTAAGGATGTCATTATAGCCGCTACCTCAGGCAAAAAAATCGCAAAATGGCGGCTGTTTAAAAAAAAAGGTCATTTTTTGCTGTTTTTTTTCATGATTGTTGATTTTTTTTAAATAATTAGTAACAAAATTTCGCGATAAATCTGGTAGGGGCGATAGAGGGGTGTATAGAGAAGGTCCACAAAAAATTTCAAGTAAATCGGTTCATTACAACTTGAGATATCATGTCAACCGTCTCGAAAAAAGTAGTTTCGAGAAAAACGCGTTTAAAGATTCGAGTACAGTTTCAGGCAGTCTAAGTCCATATAATGGTACATATACTTACATTTCGTTAATCGGCGATTCCTGGTCCATAAAATACTCCTTCTTCTTCAAAATCGAAGTCTTTTGATGTCTATTGGGCCTCAGGTAGTCGAGCAGACGGAACCGTCTATTGTTCGATTCGGTCGGGCAGCGCCGGTTACGTTTCCACCTCACTAATTACAGCTGTAACTCCGTTAATATTTGGAATTTCCAAATTTCCTTTGGATGGTATATTCTTGAAATACTAAACATTGAAAATATGCAAAAAAAAAATCGATTTTTTCAAAATTCTAGACTAGAAGACGGCCTTAATAATAAATTAACACTTATAAATGTTGATTTTCCACTTTTTGTAATAATTGAAGTCAAATTTGACGATATTGGCGTGTGCTTGACTGAGGTTTTGTCATTGACTGTACATCTGTTTCAACTGTCCAACAAAAACTTTCTCGATTTTGAAATTTAATAAATTCGTTCAGATCATCTTATTATTACCAATAATTGCCCAAAAGCTCTACATATATTGAGTTTTCCAATGATTGCTATTAATTCATGGTTAAAAAAGGCGATACTCCCCATAACTTTAATTAATTTATCGACAATTGCTCAGTCGATTTATTTGAAACTAAGCATAATCAATCGCTTGATCCTAAATCTTGATGATATAATATTTTCAGAATTTACAGCGATTTAGTTCCATTCGTTTTGCAACCATTAACGTCTGTAGAAGATGTTTTCCCATAATTCACATGTTTATAACTACTAAATTATTAAGTGAAAAATTCTAAAATAATTAATGTATTATTATTCCATCGAGAACTATCATCCCTCAAATTTTCAAGAATTTTGGCCATTTTTCAATATCCGTCCCGTAATACCTTAAAAAAAAATCGATGTTTTAAAAAAAGATCGACGATGGTCGAAAAGTGACTGCAATAGCCAAAGCTTTTGATGTAACTAGAGCAGCTTGTACTCTTAGGTTACTTAATGCCCTGTTAACCAAATTACTCATAGACTCCAGAATGCGCATGCTCCCACTGTTTGCTACTACTCAACAACCCTCAAGCCACACCTCTTGGCTCGAACCCGATCTTTTACCAATGCTCCCCTCAAGTGGTAGAAAATCGGGATTTCACTGTATGAAACATTGTACGTACACCTGTACGTACGTATACGTGTTACTTATAACTTCTGCAAATACGTACACATATTTGTCCGAAAGCCCCTCAGGCATTGTCGCATTCGATGTCTACATCGTCTGTATCGTAGGCACCCGTGCGAATTCTAGACTGACTAGACTTTGCATAATTCTTTCAATAAACGAGAAAAGCAATAAATAATGTGGGAGTTTTATTGAGGATGCAATTTGTAATATAATAAGGAAAATGCAAGAAAGGGAGAAAGGTGAATTCCTTGCGATTCTTCGCCTATGAAATGTCGTCGTATATTTATATTTGCATAATAATTAATCAGATATATATGTTTATGTATATTATTTGCTATAAATTATATAATGATATAAAACCGTCAGTGGTGGATGCGCGGTCGGGGTTCAGTTCTGACGGTCCTTCGAGTTAAGCAGCGTTCTGCATGGCCGATACTCGGAGCGGTGACCACTTAGTCGTGTACCGGTTGGCGCATCAAGCGGTGACCGGAAGGCAGTGTTGGGCGTTAATCAATGATATTTTCAATCAGTTCATTAATTGACTAACAAGTAATTGCAATTAACATTAATTGCAATTAACTATTAATTGCATGTCGCAATGAATTTATTTGGATTAATCTATGTTAATTGCAACCCGCAATTAAAACAATTGCAATTAACTTTTTTAATTGTTCTAAGAAACAATTAAAACTAACAATTAACCTATTTAACTTTACAGATATCAGATACGGAGTGTTTGGCTTTTGTGGGCTTACTCAGCGCCCTATACAATAGTCAGTTTTAATTAGTTTTTAATCAAATACACCAAAAGATTGGAAATTGATTATGTTTCCTCCAACACATTCGCATACAAAATTTCTTCTATGAGCGCGTTATTTTTGTTAAAGGTGATTTCCGTACAGAGGAAGTATTGGTCTTTTCAAAATTATCCTATATCTTTACATTTTATAAGAAAGCATAACTATTTCAACGATTCTCGCAGAAATTAATTCTAACAGGTCTTCAGGGATGCTCTTTATGTGAAAAAAAAATCTATGCCTAAACATGTCAACATAATAATCGATTTGAATAAGTTAAAGTCAAATAAAATCATAAGTTAAGGGGTAGCCATGAATTCCCAATCCCTGGCACAGGAGAGGACGCTCCGCTTTCATAAGCGTGTAAACTATGTCCCTCGTAAAAGTCGGTCACCTTGTCGGAGGTTTTGCAAATGTGTGATCTCGGAGTATCTAAGTAAATTGTAGTGAAGCGGGCGGAGTGCAGGCAACATCTACGGTAGCTTATGCTGAGGTATATATACAGGGTGGACCACGCAACGTGTGCACCTCTTTTACGAACAAAATATGCGTTGCACAAAAAAATGTTTTATACAAAAGTTACATGGTTTATAAGGCTACACTATGTGATGCATTTATTTTTTTTTATAGGTGGAGGCGCTTCGAAGATGTGAAGGTCAACTTTATTTTTTCAAATGGAATGCTATATTTTTTATAGCGTAATATGATAGAGTATCGAATTCTGAGTAAAAAAGTATAGACCTTTATTAGCCCTAGAGTTAATAGCTAACGAGTAATTTCACTTTATTACTTTAAAATTTTCTTCACGTAATATCAAGTTGGAGATTCATTCATTCATTTTCACTTTTATCTTTCTGATAATAATCACGCACAATCACCGAAGGATACTTTAATACTGGATTACAATCATTGAGAAGATTGTGAATTATGATAAGTGTGTGTGATGTGGTAAATGTGTTCATATTGATAAACACTGTGATGTAAACACTGCCATTCAGAAATTTGTAGTAGATTTGAATCTCCAACTTGATATTACGTGAAGAAAATTTTAAAGTAATAAAGTGAAATTACTCGTTAGCTATTAACTCTAGGGCTAATAAAGGTGTATACTTTTTTACTCAGAATTCGATACTCTATCATATTACGCTATAAAAAATATAGCATTCCATTTGAAAAAATAAAGTTGACCTTCAAATCTTCGAAGCGCCTCCACCTATAAAAAAAATAAATGCACCACACAGTGTAGCCTTATAAACCATGTAACTTTTGTATAAAATATTTTTTTGTGCAACGCATATTTTGGTCGTAAAAGAGGTGCACACGTTGCGTGGTTCACCCTGTATATATATATACCCATGATGACTACCGACTTTGTGGCAGAGGCTTGAAAATCCGGTTTGTTAAGAAAACGTATATATATTATTGGCACATTCGAGAGGGCTAAATTTCTCGGGGCTATGATCGCAAAGATTTTCGTTCGGTGTCTTAGGTTTCGTCGGTAATATCGTACCTCTTCGATCGAGAGCGATACGATATCGGTTATGAAATTTTTCATCAATATTTCATTGCTCAAACGCGTGGTGTCATCAAACTTATGCGAATGCCCCGAGCGCTGAAACGTCAATTTGAATTTCGTTTCATTTACCTTCTACCATTTACTTACCTCACGAGATGGATGGAAATGGAAGAAAAATGTGTTACGTATACGCCCTAGGCATACGTGTTTTTAATTTTCGGCATGAACGTTTAATTTTTATCTGGCAGCCTTTTCCAATGCGGTTATTATCTATTAATATCTTATTAATATTATCTATTATTTAAACTATTATCTATTATGTATACTATTATCTATTATCTAGACTATCATCTATTATCTAGATTATTATCTATTACCTAGACTATTATCTATTATGTATATTATTATCTCTTATCTAGACTATCATCTGTTATCTAGGCAATTATCTACTATCTAGACTTTCATCTATTATCTAGACTATTATATATTATCTAGATTATTACCTAATATCTAGGCGATTATCTATTATCCCGGCTATTCTCTATTATTTATTATCTAGGCTATTATCTATTATCAAGGCTATTATCTATTAGCTAGACTATTCTCTATTATCTAGACTATTATCTATTATCAGCCTATTACTTATTATCTAGACTATTATCTATTTATTATCTAGACTAATCTGTCTATTATCTATTATCTAGATTTATTCTATTATCTAGACTATTATCTATTATCCTGACTGTTATCTATTATCTTGTCTATTATCTATTATCTAGGCTATTATCTCCTATCTAGACTTCCATCTGTTATCTAAGCAATTATCTACTATATAGACCATCATCTATTATCTAGACTATTATCTAGATTATTATCTAATATATAGGCAATTATCTATTATCTAGGCTATTCTCTATTATTTATTATCTAGGCTTTTATCTATTATCAAGGCTATTATCTATTATCTAGGCTACTCTCGATTATCTAGACTATTATCTATTAGCTAGACTATTCTCTATTATCTAGACTACTATCTATTATCTATTATCTAGACTACTATCTATTATCTATTATCTAGACTATTATCTATTATCAGCGGATTACTTATTATCTAGACTATTATCTATTTATTATCTAGACTAATGTGCCTATTATCTATTATCTAGACTATTATCTGTTTATTATCTAGACTAATCTATCTATTATTTATTATATAGACTATTATCAGATGTCTGGAACAAATTACGTTTCGAAATAGGGTCAGTTGTTTTTTTTTGTTTTCTGGCTTTTCAGTGTTGGACAAAATAGCCGATCGCTGTGAAAAAAAAGGATTTTTTGAAAATTCCGTCATTGGTATTTCGCCCTCGCTTTTTAAGGGATTGTATTTTTCAACGAAATATTATATACGTGAATCCTGTACGATAAAGTATGCGACAAGTAATCAAAATTCTTTGACAATGAGCAATTTTTGATAATGGGTCTTTGACAATGCGGAACTTTTGGGATTTGGCCGTTGATATCTTTTTCTCGTCTCGCAATTGAGTTTTTGAACGAATCATTATATACGAGAGGCTCGATAAAGTATCGAACAATTATTAAAAATTGTCGTCTTCTAGAGACATAATTTCCTGGCTGCACAACAATCATTTCAAGGCTTTTCATTGGTTCTTTTTCAATGCACGTTACAGAAATATGCCACACTACAGGGCTATCCAAAATCCAAAGGGAAACTTTCATCGAGTGTTTGTCTGCACGAGAGTAACAGAATTTAGCGATGAGAAAAAGTCTCTGCGATGAGACGATATTCAAGAACAACTATCACTTCTCAGTTGCAAAATATGTTTTATGCCTGCTGGTATATGTCTGGTTGAAGATGCAAAGCCAGAATGAAAAGTAAAACTAAAGTTCATCCGTTGCTTCTTCTCGTCTCGTTCCCGAGCCGGAAAATCCTCCGTTCGTTGCATCGCAAATGCAATTCAAAGTTTTATACGATTATGTATTAATTATGTGTTGTCCAACGTCGAACACCTGACGAAATTTTCCTACGTGCCAAATGCACGTATCGAGAGCGAGAAACGTTCCCGTCGATATCGAAGCCATTGACACTCAATTCTGTGCGTAGAATGATTGCGGACATTCGCACACGTGGAAATACCTCAGTGATGATTCGCAATTATGGCATAACGAACATCTCGAATGATCCAGGCATACCTGGGTCTTGGTGACTCGCGCGAGAGTAGCTAAAAACTGCCCCGCCTGGTCTACTCGCTCGAGGCTAAAAACTCTTGCACGTGCTTTAAGGTTAAAATCCTGTGACATTTTCGATGATACGACTTTCACCCAAGTCTTCGACGGCTCGACTGCTTTCTTCGGTTTTTCGTTCGATGTATAGGCATACATTTGCATGCAGGCACACGTGTGTACACGGTATGCACCTTTGTCAATGTGCGTGCGAGCGGTATTCGTCGACGCATATGCGAGTTATTACTATGCCGATCCGTGGGCCGATCGGGATAGACAGGGGCGCGGTCCACACACGAGATTTCATCGATCACCACCTCGCTCCCGGAGTTCCGTTTATCGTTGACAATGTTTCAAGTACACGTCACGGGTCGTCGTCTGAAAAATTTAGGTACAAAAAACCTTCTTCAGGCTTGACAAAGAATACATATATATTAGATGAAGTAAAAAGTTCTGAGTGTTTTTTCGCTTTATTTCGACGATGAAATTAACATAGGATTATCCGATTTAGATCAAATATGCGCCGTTTTTTTCGATAACTTTTGTCCATTCTGAAGGCAATTTCGTAATTCCGCGATTGAAGAAGTCCTCGTCCCAATTGGTGAAAATTTTGACCAGCTCATTTTCACAAGCCTCTCTTGAGGCTAGTTTTGTACCATCAAGAAAATTTTGCAAATGCTTGAAAAGGTGATAATCGCTTGGTGCCAGGTCTGGACTATACGGCGGGTGCGATAGAACCTCCCATCCAAGCTCTCGGAGCTTCTGGCGCGTCGTTAAAGATGTGTGCGGCCTGGGGTTGCCTTGATGGAACACAACACCCTTCCTATTGGCCAATTCTGGCCGCTTCTGGTCGATCGCCTGTTTCAATCTGGTCAGTTGTTGACAGTAGAGGTCCGAATTGAGTGTTTGGCCCGATGGGAGCAGCTCATAGTGGATGATTCCCTTCCAATCCCACCAAACACACAGCAAAACCTTCTTGGCCGTTAATCCGGGCTTGGCGATCGTTTGGGCCGGCTCACCGCGATTGGACCACGATCTTTTTCGGCTGTTGTTCTCGTATGTGACCCATTTTTCATCGCCAGTCACCATCCGCTTAAAAAATGGGTCGATTTCGTTACGTTTCAGCAAAGAATCGCAGGCATCAATTCGGTCCAAAAGGTTCTTTTGCGTCAATTCGTGTGGCACCCATACATGGAGCTTCTTCTTGAGACCAGTCTTATGCAAATGGTTCCAAACGGTTTTCTGGCTTATCTTTAGTGCCTGGGCAATGGAATAAGTGCTCACATGCCAGTCCGACTCGACGATTTCCATGATTTCATCGACATTTTCGACGATTGGCCTACCAGAGCGTGCCTCATCTTCGACGTCCATATTACCAGAACGGAATCGTTGGAACCATCGTTTTGCTGTTGCATTCGATACTGTATTGGATTCATAAACAGCACAAATTTTTTTGGCCGTCTGCTCCGCCTTTTCAACTTGGTCGTAGTGGTACTGAAGAATATATTGAATTTTCTCTTTTTTCACCTCCATTTTGGAACGCTGTAACAGCCAAACATAAAACTGTCAAAGAACGTTTTTTGAAACGTAATGTCACCTTTAAATCGCCGTATAGTATGACCCGATGCGATAGATACATCGTGAGATATGGCTCACTAAAGACATCTAGCGGAAAACGCTCAGAACTTTTTACTTCACACAATATTAAATATATTCAAATTAAATAAATAAAGATTAGATTAAAATTAAATAAATAAAGATAAAACACGATATATCGAACGAACACGAGAAAGGCATATAGGTTGTGATATAAAAGTGCGATGAAAAAAAGTTAATTTTTTTTTTCACTAACAAGTTTTCCTCAACTTCAGAATGTTACAACAGTCTTCTAATGAAAACAATGCCATGAGATTTTTGAGAGACTGTCTCGTGTACCATTTTTCCGTCTGTCTCTTTTCTCATACTACCTGATGAAACTAAATCACAGATTTATTAGGAATAAATAAAATATTTAGTCATTAGACGATATTAAATATATCTTGATTTGAATAAGCAAATATATTAAAAATAAATAATTTTGATAATGGAATGCAATAGGAAAAATTTGATTTCACGAAAAATCTAGTTAATTCAAAATAAAAAAATATCAAATAGACGCATCTGGTTAATATCAAAAGAATTTTTCTGTCAGTGAATAATTCTTTAAATATTAGGAATTTCGAAATTTCCTTTTGAGAACAGATTCTTAAGAGTCTATACTTTAAAAAAGTCCCAAAAGAGTCGATTTTTTCAAATTTGTCGACTAGTGTACTGCTTTAACCCTTTCGGAATGATGATTTTCACATTCTCTCGAATCGTTCAATATTTAAAATAGTAATTTCCTTCCTCATGACCGACAAATCAATCGCTTCCTCGTAGGAGAAGTGAAAGACTATTTGTTTCAATGAAAGTCCTTTTTTCGAGGTACAGTGGGCCGATGAGTTTTGAAAGGGAAGTACCGCGCCCAAGCCGGATGTATTGACGCTATAGGAAACTCAATGCAGTACATTTTTTTTTTTGAAAGTCAGGCCTTGCTGCCTGTTCGAAAACGCTGACGATCAATCATATAATCAGGTTAAGCTTAGACACACAAAGGAAAATTCAAGTATGTACCCGAAGTGTAACTGTTTCTTTGGTGTGCATGTATACCGGGTGACCTTAGAAGTGAGGTTAAGAAGGATAGATGCATCGTATATCTGAATCACCCCTATGTATGTACTGCGATCTATTCCAGTTTTCGAGAAAAATGGATTGTTCAAACTTTTTTTTTTAGCCTCTTCTGTAGCGTATTATTTTATTTTTCTCTCTTTTTTGTGTGTACTTTTCTCTTAAATGTTTTTTAAAGCAATTGCGAGTCATTTAGATGAGTATTTTTTTATATCATCTGAACTTTAGTGACTGATCCTCTCAAACCTACTTTTCAAATTTTTGATAAAAATCAAAGGCATATAAGTAAGTGTTCAGTTCGTTATTGTTTCATCGCTCAACAGTGAATTTCGTAACGATTGACACAAGTTTAAAAAAAATCGCGAAAAAGTATTGACATAAAAGAGAATAATAAAGAATGCTTTTATCTCGAAAATTAAAAAAGATTGTATACTGTCAAAAAAAATAATTAATTTAAATAGGATCTATTTAAATCAACTAGGTTCTTTCCTCGTCTCGCACCTCACTACGATCCTATTTGTTTCAATTTTTTTTTAATTCGTTCAAGCTATTCTTTTAAAATATTAAATATATTCAAATTAAATAAATAAAGATTAGATTCAAATTAAATGAATAAAGATAAAACACAATTTATCACACGAATACGAGAAAGGAATATAGGTTCATGACATAAAAGTGCGGTGAAAAAAAGTTAAATTATTTTTCTTTTTTTACTAAAAAGGCTTTTATTTGTGAAAAAAAAGAACGGTATCGTCGTGCCTTTTATTAACAGGCGCGCCTATTTATGTATGTTACAACAGTCTTCGAATGAAAACAAAGCCATGAGATTTTTGAGAGACTGTCTCGTGTACCATTTTTCCGTCTGTCTCTTTTGTCTTATACTACCAGATTAAACCAAATCACAGATTTATTAGGAATAAATAAAATATTTAGTTATTAGACGATATTAAATAGATTTTGATTTGAATAAATAAATATATTTAAAACAAATAATTTTAATAATGGAATGCAATAGGAAAAGTTTGATTTCACAGAAAATCTAGTTAATTCAAATAAAAAAAAATCACATAGACGCATCTAGTTAACATGAAAAGAATGTTTCTGTCAGTGTACAATATAAATGGGGGTTATTCGGATAGGTATTGCTACGAGGCATCTAGATTTTTCTTTTGATCGTCATTTTTCGGGTCATCCTGTATATTGGTATATGTATTTCGTTCGTAATCACTGTGCTTCGGAACACACTCGAAAGAAAAGTTACTTTCTCCGTCCAATCGTTGCCTAATAAGAATTGTTATTTTTCGGATTTCAACGTCACGCAATTTGATTGAAGAAATTTGAATAAAAAGCTGAAATAAATCAAATTGTATTTCGTACGATCTTAAGGCAGTAGTCTGCTTTACAGGCTTCAAAAAATCGATTTTTCGTTTTTGTCTTAAATCTATTCCAAAACTATCCAAGAATATGTGTTCAAAATTTTAGAGGCCAATTCGACATATTTTCGAAGCTAGATCAGTTTTAGTGGCCGAGCGTCGAGCAGGTGCGAATGCTCGGGCAGACTTTACAGCCCGTTTTCTCGAGTTTTCATTTTCACAAGTTTTGGAAAACGGTGCCGGCGATAGTAAAAACAATATATGTCCGATCGAAAAAAACCAAAGTGATCTAGCTTCAGTATTGAATTATCTTCTATTTGAACTAAAAAAGTTGGACAAAAGTACTATTTAAATTACTTGTTTTGCAACTTAAAGTGAATTTTTTTTTTCAAAAAAGTGAATTTTTTTTTCAAACTTCGAAAAAATTTGGAATTTCGTCATTTCTTCGGTATTTTTTTAGTTCATATAGAAAAGGAACTTATAAAAACTAAAAAAAAATTTGGTTCCACTGTTTCAGATGCATCGCACGACCTCCATCACCGGCACCGATTTACGAGTGCACACTCCAGGCGCCCCAGAAAAATCGTTACAACTTTGGCAAATTTCAATAATTTGTAATAATAAAAATTGTTTTTTAAAGCTTGAATATAATATACTATCGTCTCAAAATTTCGTTTACCGCAATCATTTCCTTCCCTTTCAAAAAAATTGTTGAAAAAACGCTTTTTTTTCGGCTCCTAAAGCAGACTACTGCCTTAATGAATCAAAATCATCACGTATACCGTACAATTATTCATTCAGAAGTCATGTTCAAACTTGTTTTATCGAATATGAGTGGTACGTCGATACTGGAGTATTGCGTGCTCGGTGACGAGCCAGCCGGGGGCATCCGCGTAGCACGTTATAATTATCCCAATAATAAACTCTCGAGTCTCTTTCTCTCAAGCGCAATTGCAAGTGAGTCTCGATCGCACCGGTCATCCGGCCTGGCTCTCCTCTCGTCGCGTTGACCATGACACGAATGAAAAAAAGTTTTCTGCCTGCTCCAGCATTTCAAAAGACCCGCGAATCTTGATCTCAATAGAAGCACAGAAGAAAGAAAAAAACAACCAACGACCAGGAACGAGAAACGAGACGACAAAAAATGTCTAGGGCGTGTACATAGAAAAAAATACCTGTCAACTCGGACTGGGTCAATGAGGATCTTTTTCTTCCATCAAAATGTGTAAAGTCTCGTTGTCATTGTCATGTCCCAATTATTTCTCATTATCATCGTCATCATGGTTTTTCTTCGCGACTTCTATTGCTGCACTCTTATACCCAAGCAAACAAATAATAATAACCCGAGTGGAAAATACAACTCATCACCGCCTAGCCCTGAGCGAGTAAAATTCTATTACAAATCCACTACTAGCCACTACCTAGTCGTTTTAGCTAGTAACTGTTCAGCTTTGTAACGCTTTCGTCGTCCAGTTACTGGGTACTGAAACTTTGGTGGTGACTAGATAAAAAAAAATAGCTCGCAGCTGTATAATGTTTCTTCTTTAGACAGTGTGCAAAATTTTTTTGCACATTTACGAGGTGTGTAAATTAAGTAATGAGATTGGCAACGTAGCGTTGGATCTGGCAATACTTGGAACGCGGGACTTGGAGGAGCGACAGGTGAACATGTGATACGCCTTCAGTACGAGTTTAAACTCGCTAGAGTCATTTGGTTGTCCGTAGCGATTTTTTTTTTACGTGAAACAGTTTTTTCTAGCGCGTTCTAAAAATGAGTGACATCAATTTCGAGCAACGGTGCGCTATCAGGTTTTACTTCAGATTTCGGCATAGTGCAACGGAAACTTTTGCAAAACTTCAGCATGCCTACGGAGACAGTGTTTTTTCAAGGGCCTTTTAAGGCCTCAGGCCAGTCTAGGAGTTTCCAAAAATCGATTTTTGGAAAAAATGTATCTTAGTACCTATAAAATTATATTCCAAAATATTATGGATGTGAAAAATCTCTAAGTACTCGATTTTTGAATTCTAGCACAACCCCTCTTGATTCATGTCGTGACTTTCTACTAACTTTAAGGTAATTCGGTCGAGTTTCGCCGAAGTCAAATTTCATCCGTAATTTAGATTTATTTACGTACAATTTAACCATATAAAAGCTATGATAAATTAAATTGTTGCATAACAAAATATTATAAGCTTCTTTTAGGCGTGTAAATGATAAGTTAATAATTAATACCCGGAATAGACGAAAAAGTTGACTACCGAAAAAGTCGACTAACGAAAAAGACTCAACTTGACTACCTCTCTACACGTTAGGGAGCGAACTAATCTAACTTACGCATAAGATACTAGATTGCATTCACGAGTTTTGTTGTAAAGAAAATGGAGCGGGTGCGTGCTTCAACAGGCCGCTTTGCATCCTTTTTTTTAACATAAGATGTCCGAGAAGAAACATAAAAACATAATACGTGTATTTGTATATTTGTGTCATAAAGCCTAAGAGTTTTTATCTAAGTCTGTATCTAAGTATTTTATAAGATTTATGTCCTATCAAGACTCTTGAGACGGTTGGAATGTTCCCGGTACAGAAAAAAAATAAAACTCTGCTTCCATTTGAATGTTGTTATACATATATTATATGTATATAATATATTTTATATGTTACATATATTATATATGAACCAATTGTTCCTTGTTTACTTCATACTTGCTTTACATTTGCTTGTGTTAGACAATATTCATGGAATATTCTCTGCTTACGTGAAATATTACACTCGACCAAATTCAAATAAAGCGCGCGCGACTGCGCCGCCATATTTTTTCCCCTAGTAACTTCTGCTAGCGAGAGAGATCCGGTGTATGACAAGGACAGAGGCCGCGGACTCGCATTAATTATTGAAGTAACAAAAAACCCTGTGGTAAATCGACTAAAATCGTTGGTAAATATCTTTTATAGATATCAACCATTATAGTAGTAAGTTTTTTTTTGGCCCTCAAACGATTAATTTTTCGTGTATATTGAAATTTCGATAGTTGGCGTGTCATCTGAGCCTTATGCCCTATAAGAGCAATGTAAAGTTATTTATTAATTACACCCAAACTACATGGTAAATTAACTTAAAATTTTGCAGACATGTAGAGCAAGGTCAACTCTTTCGATTAAATTTAAAAAAAACAGGGTCTTAAACGTGAACCTCAATTCGACCGAACTACCTTAAACGCGTTTATCTCAAAACTACATTTTTCAAGTCGGCCGGACTCACAACTCAAACAAATTTCAACCAATTCACTCGAAATTTTAACTGTATATTTAGAATTACATTTTCTGAGGCGCTACGTAGGGTTTTTTTTATTATATTGCATAGTTCCTTTTTTATAAATAATTTTCTGACGATTTTCTCATGACATTTTATACTTTTTGTTTTAGAAATGCGCCATTTTGACCAAAAACAATATATCAAAAAAATCCTACGCACGTGTATAGCTATTCTTATATATAATCGAAAAAACTTTAGTATCTCATCATAAATGAAAAATTATAGGAGCTGTTGGTCCGGCCGTTGACCTTCCAGAAATAAAGGCGTCATCGGAAAAATGCTGCACAGTCGCCATTTTCACATATATCGCGGTGAAAAAATAATTTTGTATAGTCAATTACGTGTATAATAAAACCCCTATTTTGTAATACCGATTTATTGTATGGTTTCGCTGGAAAAAAAATAAAAATGTGTGCCCTTTTTTTGGCCTTAAGGCATTTTCAGAAGAAAGAGAGTCGATTGAAGATGAACTACGCAGCGAAAAGCCTTCATCTTCAAGAACCGGTGAAAATGTCGACAGAATCCGGGATCTTGTGCGTCCAGATTGTCGGTTGACAGTCAGATTGATCGGGGAAGAATTGAATTTAGCTCACACCACCGTTCGTCAAATTTTGACCAATGAATTGGAGATGAGAAAAATCTGCGCAAAAATGGTTGCAAAAAACCTTTCGCAACCACAGACCAAAAGAAAAGGCCAGCAAAAACATTTCTGTGGCTCCTCAGCCTCCTCATTAGCCTGGCCTGAGTCCTCGTGACTTTTTTCTCTTTCCGATATTGAAAAATCACTTTAAGGGACGTCATTTTGGGACAGTCGAAAACATTAAAACGGCTGTAACCGACCAGCTGAAGGCTATTCCAGGATCCGAGTTCCAGCACTGCTATGAGGATTGGAAGAACCGTCTTTAGCACTGTATGGCTTCCCAAGGAAGTTATTTTGAGGGAAACAATAATGAATTGTAATTCTATTCGAATTTAAAAATTGAAAAACATCACACCTCGTATATCAACTGCGCAATTCTACAAATTTCTTCCTCATCTGTCAATTTTGGTTATGATATTTGCGTTGCAAATATATTGATTTATGCAATTGAAATTATATCAGAAAAACGCTTACGTGTGAGGTGGTTTCGATCCCGGCACCTCTGGGTGATAAATCCATGACGCTGCCCATTGAGCCAGTTCTACTTCGTTTATTAATTTTGCATCGTCTCCGTACGCGTAAAGTTGCGTTATGAACAAATGGATCGATTAACAAATTTAAATAACATTATCGGATTGATTACTTTTTTTGCATTTAGAGTTATGTTTGCAAAGCATTACATAACCTCAAATTGTATTTCCCCAAACATTTATTCTGCCTAGTGACGAATTAATGAGCACGATGTTACGAATGCTGTCCATTATATAAACTACTAATGAGGCTACAAACATTATATGAACTAGACACAATCGACTGGGTAGTAATTAATCGAAGAGAACATTACCACAGTTGGCTAGTATTGGCTAGGTCATCGCAAGATACCCACTTGAAGATTTTTGTTTTCATTTGCAACGCCATCTGTAACTCAAATTGCTTAGCCAGCCATGTAGTCCAGTAAAAGAGACGAAAGCCCAGCACTTTTCAGCGTAGAATTAGAATTTTTAACTGAAGCTAGATGGTTGTATACTGAAGGTAACCCCAATGAAATTTTGCCCCTCAACTCGCCCCAACCCTAAGAAATAGGGGTTGAAAACGTAAAAATCGCCGTATCTCGATAATTAATAGCCCGATCAAAAAATGTTTCAAACTAAAGTTGTCTGGAATGATAAAATACGTTTAAAGTTATCTGACGTCCAACCCCTTATCTTTGAAAATAGCGGCACAAAAACGATTAGAAAATTCGTCGTTGATGAGAAAACAGTACATCTTTAGAATACAATTGTAAAAAATATTTATATATGAAAAAAAAAGTTTCGATATATATCGAATCAGGATAAGTTCCTCTATATTTCTAGCGAAAAAAAAATTTTTAAGCCTTTTTTAATGTCCGTTTTAACGTCATAAAGTTAGCGAATTTACTAGTCGCGCACCACTGGAAAAAAGAGACATCCTATGTGTCCGTACTGCTCGCACTCGCAGCCATGCTTCCTCCACACTCAGCGCGTGTATCTTCTTGTCTGAGTCAGTGGTGCTCTCGCGGAGGGAACATTTTCGAGCAAACCCGAATTTTAAAACCGTTTTTGCGCCACAATTTTCAAATATAGGGGATTGGCCGTCACAAAACTTTAAACGTATTTTATTATTCCAAACAACTTTTGTTTGAAACATTTTTTGATCGGGCTATTAATTATCGAGATACGGCGATTTTTATGTTTTCCACCCCTATTTCTTTGGGTTGGGACGAGTTGAGGGGTAAAATTTCATTGGGGTTACTTTCAGTATGGAACCATCTAGCTTCAGTCAAAAATTCTAATTCTACGCTAAAAAGTGCTGGGTTTTCGTCGCTTTTACTTGACTAATGAGCCAATGGCTTGAAGGAACTACATGTAGTCACATAACCGCATATTGTCATTTGTCATCATCATTGGCTAGCCAGGTACGACTTAGTCATTAGGTGGCATTTTTATCGTAAGGCAAGCGACATGTCCAATCAAGATCGGCTAGGCAGTGACTGGCCAAGGGGTACATAGCCGCAGTTAGCTACTGTTGGCTAGGTCATGGCGAGATACCCATTTGAGAATTTTGTTCATTCGCAACGCCATCTGAAAACTCAAGTTGGCAAGCCAGCCATGAGTCATTCGCTAGATATAGTACGTGTAGTCACATAACCTTACTTTGTTATTCGTAACCATGGTTGGCTAGTCCATTACGGCCTAGTTACTAGATGGCATTTTGATTGTAACTGAGGGGCATCTATGGTGAAAATCGATTGGATAGTGAGTAGACAGAGGCTGGGTAACAATACATTTAGAATATTACTAGCTCATAGCGAGACAGTCATTAGTCAGTTTGAATGAGCTCAATTGGGCGAGTCAGTTACTAGCACGTAACCCAGACAGGCTAGCACAATTTCTACTCGGGAATAATCATCTTGTAATTAGCCTCGTACTTGGGGGAAAGCTTTGAGAATTAATATTCAAACGTATCCGTGGCCCGTTACGATGTCCTCGTCTTCTTTACAATTCCCACCTGACGATAGATCGCACCTATCTTCGGTGCTCTTTCATCTCCCATACGCATACATTTACATCTTGTCGTCTCTGTTTCACGCGGAAGACCATCTTGCACTTACATCAATGTAGACATTTACGCAAACATATCGTGGATACGAAACTCAATTACGTAGCAACTGCGACTGTTATGCGCTTGGCATACTTGTGTGTGTGTGTGTGTGTGTGTGTTCGTGGATGTGTATGTGTGTGTACGTGTGTATGCATATGTACAGCCTTAGCCAAAAGTAGCGGGTATTCGCATTTTTCCACAGTCATAAAATAATTGCTGCAATTAACGGGAGGCCCATACGAAGTATTACTAAGTCAGAAAATGTACAGTCGGACCTCGATATAACGAATCTCTAGGGAAGAGCAAAAAAGTTCGTTATATCGAGTTTTCGTTTCGTTTCGTTATATCGAGGTTATGTTCCGAAAAATTCCTTATATTGAGGTTTCAATAAAGAGAACAAATCAAAATTGCTCCAATTTAAATCTTTCTTTTTTTTTTAAACTATATTAGTACTATATATAGGGTTATTTTTTAAAGAAAGAAAGGTTTAAATTAGAGTAATTTTTACAAGCAATGAGTAATTAGAGCATAATGTCTATAACATATTATTTTCAAAACTTAACAAATATTTTGTTTAATTTTAAAAGTTTGCAAGTCTAGACAGGTTCCGTAGAGAGGGGCAGAAGGGAATGAAAGAAGGAGAGTTCCTTCACCGAACGCTTCGTTATACAGAAATTTTGTTCACAAAAATTCTTTGTACAGCGGTTAAGGGCCCTGAAAAAATTCGTTTTTCTTTTCGTCTTTCTATAGTTTTTCTTCGTTGTATCAAGGTTTCGGGTGTCTATCAGAAGGGAATGGACAAATCTTCGTTATATCAAGAATTTCGTTATATCGAGGTTCGACTATATTAACAATTGATAAAAAAAAATTTCGTTGCAATTCAATGATGCAAACTTCAGACCCATTTTTTTCAGCGTCCCGTATTCTTATTTTTTCTGCTATGAAATTTATTTAATTATATTTATAATATTAAATATAATAAAATATGTTTGATACTTTTTACAATAATGTCGGAGAATTTATCTTATTTATTTTACAATACTGCATTTATATGGAAGTAGTAGAAAGGTGGAGCGATGGAGGTGCACGATACGTTTAGCTGAGCCTGTATTTGCATGTATATATATATATATATATATATATATATATATATATATATATATTGTGAGCCTGTCAATCGACGTCTTCTGTCCAATGGCTTGTATCTTCTGCCTCGATAATTTCACCTCGACGAGAGGCACAGATTTATAACGCGTTCGTATAAAAAACGAGCATACCTCGCACGGTTCCCTAAGAGTTACCACATGTGTTCACCGTGTGAACAATAAACTTTACCCATTCCCCGAAAAAGAATGTCTAAAACATTTCAAAATGACATTAAATGTAGACGTGAACGATAATTGATATTGTGCATGTATATATATGTAGTGTTCGTTTTGAAATCGTGCATACAGAGTTTCGAAAGTTATTCAGCAAATACGAATAACTATTCACTTAGTCTACAAACTGACAAATAGTCTACAAAAAAATGTCCAATTTTCCTAAACAAAGAGTTCTCGAAAAAAAATCACTAAGTAAATGGAGTCATATTTTTTAACATCAATTGTCTATCCTTACTTTGATCTCCTGTAACTAAATCTTTTGCGGAATATATGGAAATGGCCTTTTTCTTTCAAATTCGTTTTTATCGAACGAGTGTACGAGCACACGAAATTTTTAGTTGGCAAGAGCATAAGTCATAACCAAAAATGCGATCGAGATCGAAAAGATGAGTTTTGAAGAGTAGGATATGCCAAAATGAACCTTTCCTTGATTCTGCAACAAAAATGTCCTGAAAGTCGTTCAAGGACCTTCCCGCCACTCTGTCATCGTTTTGCTACGTTGGACCGTTAGCTGTAGGATGTATATGGGGAATGTTGCCTGGTGTTATATGAGAACTAATGTCTGAACGTGCGAGAAGCACGAGAGCACTTCGTGTCGACGGTCTCCTTATAAATCTCGAGACAAACTTGTATACACGTGCGCATATATATATTATTATGTGGAGAGTTTGATACCGGGACCATTTGGAAGCTCCAACGGCACATATAGATGTGAATCTATACGTAGATCAAACTTAAATAGCCGGATAAGTGCAAGGCATTTTCTAGGACTAGTAAAATCGTGATCAGAAAGGAGGGATGTGAATCTCTATTGGACAATAAGCGGTAAAGTAATCGTTGATTGAAAGTTGGAGATTTTGGCGTTTTAGCGAAAGCGGTTGGATGATGAGCAAAGTTAAAATCTTCATTTTTTGGATTTTATAATCGTGGTCCTGTTCATCGAAAAGTCATATTTCTTTTGATAATGGAAAATGATTGGATCGCCGGATAAGGCCAACGGCATTCTTTAAGTCTGTCAAGATCCGATTGAAAAACCTTGGTTATCAGCTCCAATCTGTCAACCAACCAATCAAAGGTTTGCCATTTCACAAAACCGGCTACCCGGACGCGAAAATGGAGCTTTTCACGTTTCGGCTTTTTCAGAATCGTCTTTATGGACTACTCACTCCTACTTTGGTTAATTTTGCGCAAGTTCGATCTAGCTTTTGAATGGATCTTCGTCCATTTGACTAGGATCACTTTCCGATCTGCAGGATCGGCTTTCTTGACTTCGCCAATTCCCCTGATCCTTTGGAACCTTTGTGACTTTTCTTATATTAACTTCTTTTCGATCGACTTGTTGTCGATTTGCAGGATATTGTGATATCAGATATCTCTTATATTTCACTTCAACAGTTCTTGGTTTTTTTTATTGTGTAGATACTTCATCACTCTTTCAGATGCACGTTGTGGTTTGCGATTATTGTTTGAATCTCCTTTTGCAAATTTAATTTTGTAAAACATCGATCATCTAAAAAGTCGTGTTGTTTTCGAATATGAGTTCCGTCATGGAACTCATGCCGCGCAAACAATTAGGGGTGTTAACGAACTTTTTGGCATGGATGTGGCTAACGAACGCACGTCGATGGTTTAAGGCGGGCGACCACTTTAGGAGACCGAAAATTAGATGATTTTTTTTTATTGTGAAAAAAAAACGATAATTTCCGCAACTGTGACAATAATTTTATATTTTCATAGATTTCTGGTAATTTTTTCAAGTTATTTCATGCATTAATTAAGGTGTAATCCGTTGTATTCCTTGGCGTGTCCTCATCGTCGTTGTCGATTTGCGGGAATCGTGCAGCTCGCAATTCGCAACTGAAATAGTCCAACAAATTTTTATACATTCTTGAGATATTTTTTAAGAACATGAACTTAATTTTTGAAAAAAAAATCGAGAATTGAATGTTGGAACGTATTTGAAAAAAAATGATCGATTTTTAGCATTTTTTCCCCGGCAGTTTGCAATAATAAATATGTTTTAAACAATCTAATCTTTCCAATTTTAGGTTCATGTTTTAATAAATTATATTATGTAAACTTGTTTCAAATTTGAAGATGATCCATCAATTAGTTTTTGCGTTATGATTCCCGCAAATTGAAAAAATGTCGTTTCGAGAAAAACACGTTTAAAGTTTCACAAACGACAAACTCAGAGTCAGTTGTGTTTAATCAAATGATAAAATGTCTTACCGATTAATCAGCGATTCCAGCACCATACAGCAGTCCTGCCTCTTCCTCATGCAACTCATTTGAAGCTTGCATTACCTCTTTACGAGCTTTTCGTGCTTCTTTTGCCTCTAATAAACTTTTTCTATTTTGCCGAGCCATGCGCATCTGATCCATTTGCTCGGCATATCCGTAGCTCTGCTTGCCAACTACGATTTGTAGTTCATTCATAACCATGAGTAGGGCTGAATTTCCTTCATTGAATAAAATAGCAGAAAGAAATACCGCTACCTCGATTATTTTGTACCCATAATGGAGATGTTTTGGAGCTAATCGCTAAATGCTCGAGTTTGGGTTTGTTTGGGTTATGAAAACCCAAACAAACCCAAACAAACTACCTAACTGAGGTCTCGTGGATACCTGAGCGCGCTTGGGAGTCGAGCGGAGAGTCTTTATCATTTATATACATACCGTTAGAAGGAATCCGAGTATCGTTTTGAAAGGTTGTATTCTTAAGATATTTTGCTAACGATTTAAGAAATAAAAAAAAATTGATTTTTTTAAGCATCTAAAGTGGTTGCCCGCCTTAAGAAGTTCTGACCCAGCGATTTCGATCTTCAAAATGAATACGTGGGTGATGTGATAGCAAGGTGGACAATGATAAGCCGAATGCTGTAGTACGATTGGATACATCTTAAACTACCCGTGAATTACTAGCACGTTTCTACGTAACAATTCCAACAATATTCGGAACCATTAGCAACAAGTCAGTGAGGTTGAGAAGCTGGAAATCAGACATTTCATACTTAATGACCTGCTAACTTGATACACTAGTTGAATCATCTGCGAAAATCTTAGGGATACTTGGATGCATACCTCTACATGAAACGGGGTCAAAAGATCATCACCATCTTGCTACGAAATCATACGTTACCATATTTTAATCTTCGATAAGTGTACTGTATAATAACTGTACAGCATAATATTATGGTAAAATATGACACATGATACAAAAATTCTATTTTGTCTTATGCCAAATGAATTTATTCTGTTTTCTCGACACATATCATTTTTCGCAGAATCTACTTACTTTGTTTAAAAAATCCTGTTCCTTTTCGATTCTCCAATGAAATAATGCAATATAATGAAAAATATCATGTAAACAAAAGTTGTAAAGAAAGATGATATAAAAAAAATTAAGACTATGATTCAAGGCAATTTTTTGAGACTCTTCTAGGTTTTAGGCGTACACTGAGACCTCTGCGAACGGCACCTCTGTAATTGCAACCGCCTCCCACCATGTGCCGAATATTGATCGGTGTAGCGCATAGTGGAAGAAGCGCCTTCGAGCATTAGGCTCGAAGTATGCTAGATAATAAGAGAAGGATTGGAGGGGTACTGCTATACGCTACATCAGCTGCGCAGAGTCGGTTTTAGTGTATGATGCGCAACCTCTATGCTTGCAAGTGCGATTCGGAGCTGATCCCGCCGCTGTGTCGCTTAGAGAGGTCGCAGTGTAATTCTGTATGACTTACGAATGTATGAAGACAAACGATAAAAACTGTTCCGATTGTTATAATAATATCATTTATTTTATGGATATATTTCAACTTTATAAATATCTCTGAATTATTCCTGGTCTCCATTATCGATACCGAAAAGATCAATGTCGCGCTTATTATCACTCCACACATAACGTATAATTTTCTAATATAATCTTTGATTTTGTATACATAGAAATATTAATAGTTATGTACATCTTCAAGTACAATTGTCAAACCACTTATGCCGCTTCTGCGATATGTACAACCGGTCCCTATATGTACCTGGTTATATAGATATATATATATATATAGATAGAAAGAGAGAGAGAGAGAGAGCGAGAGAGTGGGAGAGAGAGGGAGAGAGAGAGAGAGAGGAGAGAGGGGAGAGAGAGAGAGAGAGAGAGAGAGAGAGAGAGAGAGAGAGAGAGAGAGAGAGAGAGAGAGAGAGAGAGAGAGAGAGAGATAGAGAGAGAGAATAGAGAGAGAGAGAGAGAGAGAGAGAGAGAGAGAAAGAGAGAGAGAGAGGGAGAGAGAGACAGAACGCGCGAATATCTGGGGTGCAGCTCTCGAAGTGGTTCTCCTTGGCTGCTGCCGCTCGATGTGCCGCATTCCGGTTCCTATATAGGCTGCATCTCCAATGCGTTAACTTGAGTCAACGTCGTTGTACACCAAAAAATACATCACGATCGTAAATTTGACAAAAAGTGTCGTCAATTTTCATGGTTTTTTGTTTCCATTTCATTTCAATAGTGTTTGCGAATTGTTCGCACATCTATATAATTGTGAACGATAAGTAAAAAAATTGGAACTATCTGCATCACCGCTTATTGTTAGTCATTAAAAAAATGATAGTATTTTCCAAAACACGAGTGTGAGACAGAATAATAATGTAATTATTTTCACTTGCATGATCAACGTATATTTTCACAGGAAGATTTTTAATTTTGCGTGAAGATGTTTCAGTATAATTAGTTTGTTCGGAAGATCGAGGAAGCTGCGAGATTTCGCTGTTGCATGTCGGATGTAAATGTCCACATGTGTAATTTTTGAAAAATATTGCTTCCGTTAGGATTACGAATAAACGGCGTATTTTCATACGTATATACACGCATATTATTTTTAAAGGGTGTCTCAAAATGACCTGACATTTTAAATTGCACGCCATTTTTTTTTGTGGCGAACATAGAGTACTAATCTTTGACAACTGGCATCAAGAAGTATTGAGGTTTAGTCATGGAGAATTTCACGATCGAGCAACGCATAGAAATTGTGAAAAATGCAAGCGAAACAATGCAGTTATTGCGGACGAAGTTTCATGGTCGCGTTATCTCGCGCCGCGGCGATGTGAATTGGCCACCAAGATCGTGCAATTTGACGCCATTGAACTTCTTTCTTTGGGGTTTTCAAAAAACCCCAAAGGCTTTTTATATTTAAAAAAAATAGAGAAAATATGCTTTTTTTGGCTTCGAAACCCACGTAACCCCTGAAGATAACAATATTCGTACTTTTCAAATAAATAATAGGTTTCATTAATAAATAAAAATGTCAGGTCATTTTGAGACACCCTGTACATTTGATTGTCTTAATCGAAAAAATCTTTGCAGTACTGTCTTGACTTTCCAGTTCCGATTCAATTATTTCTCACGCTCTTCTCGTGATACCAGTTTGAAAGCCGAATGTTTCAAGGGGGTTCGGCAACCTCTCAGGCTTCTGGAGAAAAAAAATGCATCGACTCCAGAAGAATATCGCAAAGCCAAATTGACTGGAGCCATTCGCGCGGATGGCCACCCTTAATAAGCGTTGTCTGAAGTCGTAAAAGGAGAAGAGGAGACCTTCGAGTGGAAAAAGGCGTTGAACGGACTCGGTCATTGTGCCGTGGCTTGTAAGCCGCAAGTTGGCGAGCCGACTGCAAAGCCGAACGTACCAGAACCCGAAGCCATGATTTCCAATTCTTTCACTACTAATTGTAAACGTGAAACTGCGAAGCCACGTATTTTGCTTGGTGGCACGCGAATCTCCGAAGACCATCGAATGACAAATGCAAAGCACGGTTTTGCATATTTCTTCGTTGCCGCTACAAAATTTCGTTTCTACATTCTACTTTTCTTTTTTGCTTGTCAACCGTTCCGCTTGACGGAACAGCACGTACGATATTAGTGTTTTGGGAAAAAATGCGGTTGGATGTGTGTTTTGGTTTTTTTCTCCGCTTTCGTTTGTTTTTGTTTTTTTTTTTTTTGGTGCTGTCTTTTGTGTTTCCTCTATCCTTTCCTAGCGCCCACTCCATCAAGGAAAAATCGACTTCGTCCGCCCTGGTATTTGGCGCGTCCATTTGCATAACCGCATCGATAATTATAGACAGTCCGTCGGCAGCGTTGTATCAGCAATAGTTTATGAATTAATGAATTTTATGGAAAGACGTGGGAGGGAATATAATGAGTTGCAAAAGAAGAGAAAGTTGGATCTTCCTCCCGAGTTGGTGCAACAGAGTTGCCGATGTTTTAGAGATAACAGCTGCGTTGTTACGAAATACGCAAGTGAGTCGATAAGGCATCGATTCATCCTGTAACTGCAATAAGTCGGATAATTAATCAACACTCTGTAGATATCTTGAATGGCGACGTTTTTTTTTTTATCGAATGGCGAGAGTTTCCGGGTTCAAAACTTCTCGGATTCTTCATTCATAGCAGCCATTCTGGAGATACTCGAAGAAGCACGAAGAACAATGTCTCTTTAGAGCTCGAAGTATCCTGACGAGAGTAAAAAGGGAAATACATGCAACGGCGTAAAAAAAGATTTTTTTTTTACGTGAAATGTTAGTTAAACATCTCAAGAAACGGCTTTGGAAATGTTGAATAGCAGGTAAGTCACTGAAGTCATTGAGTTTTCTTAGTTTGAAATTTTAAAGACGTTTTTCTCAAAACTGCATTTTTTAAGTTTGTGGGGAACATAATTTAGAAACGAGTTGACTGATCGTGCGAAAATTGTACACACAACTCAATAACAATATTACATTGAACTTATACCTACTTGTTTATGAAAATCACTTTTAAAAAGTACTTTTTTATTGCAAAAATGAATGTTTAGATGTCTCTTACGTATAAGTTCAGCATTCGGATGTTAAAATATTGGGATTTTGAATAAGTTAACGCTGTTTTGTTGGTGAAAATTAATGTTTTATTTTGTTTAATAGTAAAAAACATGCCACTGAAAGGATTGTCCAACGGTAGCCACTAATTTTTTTCCATCTTTCTGGCAACATTTTAATTCCACGTCGAAAAGTCTTTTGAGGCTATCCAAGAGTCGATCCATCGATCCATTTCTTGCCATCTTTATAAGAATGGAAGTGCTGGTCAGCCAGGCCATGTGCCATCGATCGGAACAAGTGATAATCAGCAGGGGCAATATCTGGTGAATACGGCGCGTGGGGTAGGACTTCCCATTTAAGCGTTTCCAAGTAGGTTTTCACCGGTTTTGCAACATGTGGCCGAGCGTTGTCATGCTGCAAAATAACTTTGTCGTGTCTCTGATCGTATAGCGGCTGTTTGTCCTTCAATGCTCGGCTCAAACGCATGAATTGTAGTCGATAGCGATCTCCCGTGATGGCTTCGTTCAGTTTGAGCAGCTTATAATAAACTACACCCAGCTGATACCACCAAATGCAGAGCAGAAGATTGGAACCATGGATATTCGGCTTTGCCGACGATGATGTTACATGGCCGGGCTTACCCCACGATTTTCTACGCTTAGGGTCATCGTAGTCTATCCATTTTTCACCGCCACCCACGATACGATGCAAAAAACCTTTCTTTTTCGGCCGTTGAAGCAGCTGTTCACACGTGAAAAGACGCAGTTCGAGGTCTCTCGGCTTCCACTCGTTCGGCACCCAATGTCCTTGCTTTTGAATGATTCCTAATGCTTTCAAACGTTTCGAAACTGTTGTGTGATCAACTCCTAATGATTCTGCAAGTTCAGCTAGCATCTTACATGAGTCTTCTAGAAGTAATGCCTCTAATTCTTCGTTTTCAAAGTTTTTCGGTGCGCCAGAGCGTTGTTTATCTTCAACATCAAAATCATTATTTTTGACGCGTATAAACCAATTGCTGCATGTTGTTTTCGACAGAGCATGGTCGCCGTAAGTCTCAACAAGAATTCTGTGTGCTTCAGCTGCAGATTTTTTGTCGAATAAAGTAGTACAGTAAAATTCCCCACACTCTTTTTTTTGGCACGTAATTTGACATGTTTAACACTACGAAAAAAAAAATTGTTTGCACTTCGGTGAAATGACATGCACTGAATTACAAGCTTGCTTACAGTATTTTTTTATACATGCTTTACCATCTTAAGGCAGTAGTCTGCTTTACAGGCTTCAAAAAATCGATTTTTCGTTTTTGTCTTAAATCTATTCCAAAACTATCCAAGAATATGTGTTCAAAATTTTAGAGGCCAATTCGACATATTTTCGAAGCTAGATCAGTTTTAGTGGCCGAGCGTCGAGCAGGTGCGAATGCTCGGGCAGAACTTTACAGCCCGTTTTCTCGAGTTTTCATTTTCACAAGTTTTGGAAAACGGTGCCGGCGATAGTAAAAACAATATATGTCCGATCGAAAAAAACCAAAGTGATCTAGCTTCAGTATTGAATTATCTTCTATTTGAACTAAAAAAGTTGGACAAAAGTACTATTTAAATTACTTGTTTTGCAACTTAAAGTGAATTTTTTTCTTTCAAAAAAGTGAATTTTTTTTTCAAACTTCGAAAAAATTTGGAATTTCGTCATTTCTTCGGTATTTTTTTAGTTCATATAGAAAAGGAACTTATAAAAACTAAAAAAAAATTTGGTTCCACTGTTTCAGATGCATCGCACGACCTCCATCACCGGCACCGATTTACGAGTGCACACTCCAGGCGCCCCAGAAAAATCGTTACAACTTTGGCAAATTTCAATAATTTGTAATAATAAAAATTGTTTTTTAAAGCTTGAATATAATATACTATCGTCTCAAAATTTCGTTTACCGCAATCATTTCCTTCCCTTTCAAAAAAATTGTTGAAAAAACGCTTTTTTTTCGGCTCCTAAAGCAGACTACTGCCTTAAACAACACCCACGCAGTTCTGGTAATGCCATCTGTTGGAATAAAAATGGACTTCCCACAAATGGACAAATGCTGCCAAAACCTTCCTGGAAGACCACGCCATAACGTCACCATTTTGAAATGTTTCTTAATGAAAAAAAATTATTCAAACAGTTTAATTATGTAATAAATAGTACCTCAAGTGTCATAAAAGTAAAACATTTCGTTCCTTTCAAAAAAAAAAATTAACATAATTGGCCATTTTTTCATCGTCTGCATATATTTCCCCCTTACAAAAAGAAACATCAGTTCTTGGTGAACGCTTCTGCGTCCCTCTTCCGTTACTTTCTTTCTCCTTTGTCTTTCTCTCGCTTGGTCCAACTTTCTTGCACCTCTCGCTGTGGCTACTGATCGATTTATGTAGCGACGATTCGAGCGCCGATCGTGGCTAATCGTTTCGTGATCGCGGTGCCAAAAGCCTCGACGTGAAAAAGTACAAAAATCGACGGTGCCTCGTGCAGCACCAGGTGCGACGCGGAGAGTCGTTGGAGATTTTCGCCGCGCGGCAGACGGCGACGGTGACGGATCTTCGAAAACTGGGCGACACTTAAGAGTCAGGACGCGCGCAAAGAGGCGAAACCCGTGGACGAGAGAGAGCGCCTTCGATGAATAAAATTCACGCTGCCGGGGCGGCAGCGTCGAAGCCGCGCTTGAGGGATCGAGCGAGAAAGAGTAATGAAAAAGAAAGGAAAAGAAAAAAAAAAAAAAATGATGAGCGAGAGTACAAGCGCAAAAGACTGCGCGCAATCCTCGAGGCGAATTTGAAATCGGCGAGGCTGCTTTGTATTTTGCTCGGCGATTTCTGCCTTGCCGTTGTCGCGATGGTCATTCCTACTCGCTACTTTCTATCGTACTCTGCGAGAGTGACAAAAGGTAGCTTTACAATATTCCATTCGATTCGGGAGGTCCATCGTTCGATTCTTACCATCCTACCGATCGATACGATGCATCCTGGACGAATTCGTAATCGATTTTTGTTTTAAAGAAACAAAACTTTTAACATTTATCAAACTTGAGGTACGATTTCTTACACAATTAAAGTATTTCAATCGATTTTGTTTATTAGAAAATATTGTGCATTGGCGAAGTTATGACGTGGTCTTTCACACGGAGAGAATTAAATGTTAAAAATTACCGTGCAGTAACGGTCACCAGATGACAACTCTGAAACTTCGTTTATTATTACTGAGTAAAACACAGATTTTCACGAAAATAAAATAAAATTTCTTCTTCAGATAGAAAATTTTACCAGATTTTCTAGTAAATTCTGATGTGTAACAAAATACGCAAAACTTAAATTTAAAAAATATATAATATCAGCGAAATTTTACTGTGCATTTTATTATTTTATGCCTTTCAAAAATGTCTATAAAAAAGTATCGTCTTTATAACAGTTATTTTAAGATTTATTATAAAATTTAATGAGTGTTATAGGAAAATGTATTGTGCTCTCGGTAAAAATTATCGTGCGCGCTATGTATTTGAAATTTTCTGTAACGTGAGTTAAAAAAAATTTGTCGCATACGAATTATTATGCTTTTCTCACTTGTCACCACATTGAAATATATCACGGTAATTTTTACCGTGAAATTCACGACGAAAATTACTTTTTAATTCTCTCCGTGCAGGAATGTTTTGGCGGCAGTTGTCCTTTTGTGGGAAATCCAACGACTTCAATATTGATCTGAAAAATATGAGCCAAGATTTTTTAGTATTCTAGTGTCCAAACGCTGATCCTATACCTAAGAAACATTTTAAAAGTTGGACATTAAAAAAAATTGGACACCGCAGACAAAAAATGAAATTTTACACAACACTTTCGTTCTTTTTTGTAATAAAAAAGTACTTGTCAAAAGGGATTTTGATAAATAAGTATAAGTTCAAGGTAATGTTGTTCAATAACAATATTACCTTGAACTTATATCTACTTGTTTATGAAAATCCCCTTTGAAGAGTACTTTTTTATTGCAAAATAGAACGAAAATAACGTTAAAAATAACGTCAAGGGGTTACGTGGGTTTGAAAATTTCAAAAAATCCATTTCTTTTAAATTTTATTATCTAATAGTACAATATGTCTAGAATATTCTCCCAAAGTTTTAAGTTAATCGGAGTAAAAGTCCAGGAGAGAGAGCCTTTGGGAATTCCCCCCGTTCTGAAAGACCGGCCGGGAGCGACGCAGGTATACGAATTTTTCTCAAAACACTATTTTTGAAGTCAGTGGACACGATTTCTCAAAAACTAATGCACCGATTTTATTGAAACTTTGAACACTTCTTCAAAATAGCATTGACTAGTGATTGAACGACGGTTTTTTTTTTCGATTACAACTAATTTTACAAGACTATACGTAGTGTAAATTGTACCAAAAATTGAACTATTTTGCATACAATTCTGCCAAAAATTCAAATTTCAATTTTTTTAAAATCCTTCGTTCAATCACGAGCTATACGTATCTACTAACAGAAAAAAAAATTGGTTTTTCAATTTCAGATAAAGCTATCATGAGTTATCCTGACCACCACGAGGACACTTTTTTTCCGGAAACCAGGTCCAACCGGCTGAATTTCCCAAATTTTTGGATGAAATTTTTTAACAATATTATTGAAATGTTGCTCTTTTATGTGTTTAACATTTTGAATAAAATAATTTATATATTATATTTAAAAAAAAAATAGAATAAATATACTTTTTTATTGGCTTCGAAACCCACGTAACCCCTTAAAACGAGTTGACTGATCGTGCTAAAATTGTACACATAACTCAATAGTTGTGTGTACAATTTTAGTATGATCAGTCAACTCGTTTTAACGTTATTTTTCCCACAAACTTGAAAAATGTTGCCAAAACCTTCCTGGAAGAACACGTCATAACGTCGCCATTTTGCAATATCTTTTAATGAAAACATTTACTCGAACAGTTTGATTATTTAATAAATTGTACGTGAAGTTTCATAAATGTAAAGAGTTTTGGTACTTAAGGATGTAGTCTGGTGTTCAGGCCCGTTTCGGAAGCTTATTTCAGAATTTTTTTTATAACAAAATTAATAACAATCATTGAAATTTTTTTACCCTTTTTGTTGACATCGTAAACTATTTAAAAACAATTTTTTTTTAAATTTAATTTTACACAATTTTATAATTGTTTTTAAGTTAAAGTAGACACCTTTAAATGGAGGTAGGTGGGTGGCGCCAATGATTACGGCACTTAGAGTCATCTAAAAGCAAAAAATTTAATTGATTATTGTTCTGTATGCTTTTGGCTTCGTCCCGTAATAGGTATAGACATTTTTATTAATAAATAACAAAATAGCGGAATAGTAAGAAAAAAAAAAAAATTCCACGTGATTTTGTTTCGTTGAAAATCGGTGAAAAAAAGAAATTATTATTATAATCAAGTAATTTTAGTACCCGACGGAGCCATTGTTGTGTCGAATAAAATGTGCAAAAATGAAAGCAATCGGTTGGATAAAATTTTTTTAATCACCCGCGCCGCTTACAAAAATGTTGTTTCGAGAAAAACGCGTTTAAAGTTTTGATTCCAGTTTTCTTATAAAAAATGTATACTTACACTAATCAGCTAAGCATGGTGCATAGAGTAAACCTTATGTTTCTTCAAAGACATCATTTTCAGCCGAAATCGATTTTTCGAAGCCCGAACACTAGACTACATCCTTAAAAAAAAACATTATCAAAATTGACTATTTTTTGGCGTAATCGAAGGGCTTCGGAAAGTCAAATGCTCGTTGCGAATGTTCCTTCAAGCTTGAGGTGGATTGAGAATTCTGACGAGGAAATGTGAAGCGAAGCATGCGAGAAAGGATGACAATGAAGGATATAGATGGAAAGTGAAAGAAACTTCTGTTGGCTCGTGTCTTTCCTATGAATTCAATGAAAAGACCACGCGGCGTGTCCATCACTGAAAGACCTCAAAGATATTCTCGTATACACATGATGAGTCTTCACTCGTAGGTTCTTTTCGCAATATCCGACCTCTTTCCTCTTTCCTTTTAGGCTATGCAACAGAAGGCTCTGAGAATCGCAGAAAAGAGACACAAGTTTGGTCATGTTATTTTCGCAATACCTGCCCCGAAAGTGCGATTTTCGATTGGTGTTTAGCGTGCGGAAAGTGGCTTATTTCTCAACGATGCTTACTTTCCCGCACTAGTGCGGGAATTTGAGACTTTCCCGCACTAGTGCGGAAAAAAATCTGTTTATAGCTCACTTTACCACATTGATTCGCGAAAAAACGGTTTTTTTTCACAGTTGATAGTTTTTTGTTCTACGATTTTGGACCGATTGAACAAACTTGAATGTAGCGAAATTCATGTCATATGAAACGTCAACTTATCACAGTCGTATTTTCTGACAAGGAAATGATCTGAACTGATGTGATATATTTGAATATAATTGTTATTGGTTTTGTTGAATCTCAAATCCCACTTTCGAGACAGTCATTGCAAAAAATAATGTATGGGACATGTGCGAAAAAAAACGAATTACATCGCGCGTAAGTTGCCGAATTCGCCTCGACTTATGGTGCATTTCTCACTCGTACTCGTGTGGTTACAGCACTCGCCTTCGGCTCGTGCTGCAAATCACACTCGTACTCGTGTGAAATGCACCATAAGCCTTCGGCTCATGCGGCAACTTCACGCGCGATGGAATTCGTTGTTTTCCGCACTTGTAGCATAAATTACTATTGGTGATGACTGCAAGAAGAAAAAAAAAAAGAAAAAACTGTCATCGCGAGACTCCGCGAGGTCGAGGCTCGGATGGCTGATTCATAACGATTGAATAACCGAGACCAAATGCAGTCGGTGGATGCTCGATGAATGTATACAACGCACGTCACTCACTGTCGGAATATTGTTGAAGGGCAGTGGATCCCCGCTTTGATAATTGAATCGTGCAACGATTACGATGCGCGGTTTAATCGAAACGAGTCGTCCAAAATGCACATAGTAGCTTGATATCCTTACTGCAAATTCGAAGTAGCATGGTAAACCAACATGATCCCCAAAGTCATCATTCTCAAAAACGAACACTTTGGTTTGTCGAGGCAGTTGCAGAATGAAGAGCAAATATAATCTATTGGATTAATAACTAGCTGTGGCTATGACTTTATACGCGATGATTTTCGAAAACTTTATATTAGCATACCTTTTGATTTAGTGTGCCGATTATGATAAAATAAAAACTAAATGTTACTTCAAGTTAAGCCCTATATTGTTTTGATTGGGTTAGTAGTTTTTATCTAATGCGTGCACAAATAAACAGAAACACAAAGTTTTATTATTGGGACGTTGAATAAGTTCTCGCTGTTTTCCAACAGATGGCGTTACCAGAACTGCGTGCGTGTAGTTTAAGATGATAACGCATCTATAAAGGAGTACTATAAGCAAGCTCGAAAATCAGTGTATGTCATTTCACCGAAGTGTAAACAACTTTTTTTCATAGTGTTAAACATGTCAAATTCCGTGCCACAAAAGAGTACTTGTGGGGAATTTTACTGCACTACTTTATTTTTAAAAAAATCTGCAGCTGAAGCACACAAAATTCTTGTTGAGACTTACGACGACCATGCTTTGTCGGGAATAACATGCAGCGATTAGTTTAGACGCTTCAAAAATAATGATTTTGATGTCGAAGATAAAGAACGCTCTGGCGCACCGAAAAAGTTTGAAGACGAAGAATTGGAGGCATTACTTCATGAAGATTCATGTCAGACGCTAGCTGAACTTGCAGAATCATTAGGAGTTGATCACACAACAGTTTCGAAACGTTTGAAAGCATTAGGAATGATTCAAAAGCATGAACAATTGGGTGCCATACGAGTTGAAATCGACAGACGTCGAACGGCGTCTTTTCACATGTGAACACCTACTTCAACGGCAGAAAAGAAAAGGTTCTTTGCATCGTATCGTAACTGGCGATGAAAAATGGATAGATTACGACAACCCTAAGCGTAGAAAATCGTGGGGTAAGCCCGGCCATACATCAACATCGTCGGCAAAGCCGAATATCCATGGTTCCAAGCTTCTGCTCTGCATTTGGTGGTATCAGCTGGGTGTAGTTTATTATGAGCTGCTCAAACTGAACGAAACCATTACGGGAGATCGCTATCGACTACAATTGATGCGTTTGAGCCGGGCTTTGAAGGAAAAACGGCCGCTATACGAGCACAGACATGACAAAATGATTTTGGAGCATGTCAACGATCGGCCACATGTTGCAAAACCGGTAAAAACCTACTTTGCCCCTTCTGATTATCGCTTGTTCCGATCGATGGCACATGGCCTGGCTGAGCAGCACTTCCATTGTGATGACGATGCCAAAAAATGGGTTGACTCATGAATAGCCTCAAAAGCCGTGTCGTTTTTCCGACGTTAAATTAAAGTGCTTCCGGAAAGATGGGAAAACGTAGTGTCTAGCGATGGACAATACTTTCAGTGAGATGTTAGCATTGAAAGAGCTCTTAAAGATGTATATAAGGGGTCTGATTTAGCTAGATGTCACACGAAACTAACGCTACCCCCACTCCACTGCCGCTGTGTTGTAGCAGGGTGGGGGGAGCTGTTACATGTAGTCATTTGTGGATATAAGTTGTAAGTTTCAATTTTGATGTGTATGTTAGTGGGTTTGGGTTTGCTTGTTTGGATTTGAGTTTGCTTGAGTTTGCTTGGGCTTGGTTGTTGGTTTGGGGTTGTTTGGGTTAGTTTAGGGTTTTTGTTTAGGTTTGGTTGCTTGTTTGTTTGGGTTTAATGGATGGATGGATAGTGAGAGAGTGAGAATGTGAGAAGAGAGTCAGAGTGTGAGAGAGAGAGAGAGTAAGAGTGTGTGTGTGTGTGTGTGTGTGTGAGAGAGAGAGAGAGAGAGAGAGAGAGAGAGAGAGAGAGAGAGAGAGCAACTCATATTATTTGCATGTGCCTTTTTTATCACCCGAAAAGTCTGATTACATTTTTAATGTCATGAAATAGTTGCACTTTGTGTAATATCTATAGATTTTTTCACTCATTTTTTAAAATAAAGCATTAATTTTCACGAAGAAACAGCGAGAACTTCCTTAATATCCCGATATATGGATAGATTTTGCGTTATTCCCTCACAAGATGGCCTGGTCGTCAAGCATCGATGAAATTAGAACTGCACATTTATTGAATAATCACTTTACCGGTCCTTTTTGGGAACGCTTGATCATTATAGGATTTATTCGAGCATCGGTTATGCCTGTATCATATTTTGCGCACGTTATATAATGGTTAAAGGTTGAAAGCTCGATATCCAATAGTATAAAAATCAGACTGTTGGTCACGCCACAAATCATGGTGATTCCATTTTTTTTTAATAACGACCTGTAACACTTAGCTGTAGTTCTTCAACTAAAACTTTCTCCGCTCGTGTATTTTAAAAGATATCGATTCGCCTATGACAACGACGGCCTTTCATGTTCTCCTGAAGATCAAGAAGTTACCGACTGTATTCCGTTCACACTCATTTTTCCAAGGTTCGAGTTATTTTACATTTGTAATATATTGAAATAGTTGGGACACTCGCATAAGTATTTAAGAAACTCGAGCGCTTTCACGAACGTCTCAACTTCTACGGTGAACAGCCATGTGGTTTCCGAAGCTGCGGAAGACGATAAAGAGTATCGGCGACCTTGGCTGGAGATCTCGTCGAAAGTTACTTCGTCAAATTTGAAGCTTAAACTTTTTACTCGATGTACACGAAGACACATCAGGAGGATCGTAATAATTTCAGTATAGTAAACTGAACTTTTCATCGAAAGAAGAAGACCATTGGAGAGCGGAACATTCAAATGATGAATGTTGTTGATGAAACATGTGGCTTACCGAATTCGTTGGCGAGATATCTTGGCTAAAAGAAAAGAAAATTGTCGCGTGATATTTAGCATGGTGTGACGTAACGGTCTACACCGCTCCCTTCCTCGCCCAATATGTGAAACCTCTTTAACGTATTGCATGACCTTTACCACTGATGCAAATGCACATAAACTGAACAATTAAGTAGGATCGAATGTCGTCTCTCCTCAAATGTCAAGCTCGTCCTTTGGCTCAATGGGACATGGACAATGCTCACCAAGACTTGTCCTCATTGATGCACGCCTCAAAACAGCAAACGTACCTTTCTCTGAACACCTCAAATTCGCTTTTGTCAATTTCTCGATTTTTTTTTTCATCTCTCAAGTGCTGTTTGGTCGTTTGCGTCACGACTTTCTCTGTTTACGGATGTAGACTGATCATAGAGCCGAGGATGACGAGAAACTCCGGAGTTCCTTCAACTCGAGTCTCCAAAAAACGATCACGTTTCAACAGAGCATGGGAGAGTTTCAGGGAACAGCCAACTGCTCCCGGGGTTCGGTGAACCTTGGACCACGTAGTAGGTCATTCCTAAGGGCAGTTCTCTTTGCTCATTCAAACGTGGCTCTTAATAGCCAGCTTTGAGGCCTACAGGTCGTCAGCTGCCAAGTAAAAGGACTCGAGCCCCATTGGCTTCAACTGCTAAGATCCCCAGTTTTGAGGCATTTTGTGAGCTCAATGTGAAATAATCTACACTGCCAAAAAAACATTATTTAATTTAAATAGGATCTATATTTAAATCAAATAAGTTTTTTCTTTGTCTCACGGCCTACTACGATTCTATTTCTTTCAAATATTTTTTAAAAATTTGTTCATGCTATTCTTTTTAAATATTAAATATATTCAAATGAAATAAATAAAGATAAAATAAGATATATCGCATGAATACGAAAAAGGAATATAGGTTCATGACATAAAAGTGTGGTGAAAAAAAGTTAAATTATTTTTCATTTTCTTCACTAACAAGGCTGTTATTTGAAAAAAAAAGAATGGTATCGTCGTGCCTTTTATTAACAGGCGCGACTATTTATGTATAGAAAGACTAACTATTTTCCTCAACTGCAGTATGTTACAATAGTCTTCGAATGAAAACAAAGCCATGAGATTTTTGAGAGACTGAATCGTGTACCATTTTTCCGTCTCTTTCTTTTATCTTATGGGGTTAAGTCGGTTTGAAAATTTCAAAAAATCCATTTCTTTTAAATTTTATTATCTAATAGTACAATATGTCTAGAATATTCTCCCAAAGTTTTAAGTTAATCGGAGTAAAAGTTTAGGAGAGAGAGCCTTTGGGAATTCCTCCCGTTGGGAAAGACCGGCCGGGAGCGATGCAGGTTTACGCATTTTTCTCAAAACACTATTTTTGAAGTCGGTGGAGACGATTTCTCAAAAACTAATACACCGATCTTATTGAAATTTTGCACACTTCTTCAAAATAGCATTGACTAGTGATTGAACGAAGGTTTTTTTTTTTCGATTACAACTAATTTTAAAAGGCTATACGTAGTGTAAATTGTACCAAAAATTGAACTATTTTGCATAGAACTCTGCCAAAAATTCAAATTTCAATTTTTTTCTAAATCCTACGTTCAATCACGAGCTATACTTATCTAGTAACAGAAAAAATTTGGTTTTTCAATTTCAGATAAAGTTATCATGAGTTATCCTGATCACCACGAGGACACTTTTTTTTGACGGGTCTCCGGAAACCAGGTCTCACCGGCTGAATGTCTCAAATTTTTGGAAGAAATTTTTTAAAAATTTTATTGAAATGTCGCTCCTTTATGTGTTTAACATTTTGAATAAAATAATTTATATATTATATTTGAAAAAAAATAGAGAAAATATGCTTTTTTTTGGCTTCGAAACCCACGTAACCCCTTATACTACCAGACTAAACCAAATCACAGTTTCATTGGGAATAAATAAAATATTTAGTTATTAGACGATATTAAATAGATCTTGATTCGAATAAATAAATATATTTAAAATAAATGATTTTAATAATGGAATGCAATAGGAAAAATTTGATTTCACGAAAAATCTAGTCAATTCAAATAAAAAATAATCAAATAGACGTTAATATCAAAAGAATTTTTCTATCAGTGTATGAACATGACACGTTCCCTTGGGGCTTGTGTGTATGTGTGTACAAGTATGGACGACGTGGGGAGACGTTCGAAGGCAACACGACGGGAGGACGTGCTCAGGAGGAAAGGCTTCGTGACTCCTCCAAGACTCGTGAAAAGTCTTCGAAGTACGTTGGTACGGTATGGCGATGTTGCGCGTTGTGTCGCTTACCAAGCTAGTTGTCATGCGACAAACTTCTACGTGCACATAAAACGTACACGTATATTTGTTGCCCCTATCTTCCTTCCTCTCTCACTCCAGCTCTCTCACTCCGTCTGTCTGTAAAATACCCGATACATTCTTGGATCGCTGAAGGCAATCGAACTTCCACGACACGAACTTTGTGGTCGTTAGAAGTCTCGCCAGTCATACACCATTGAATAACCGGTGTCATCAACCTCGCGCCTTCTTGCCACCTCAATTACACGTTGCTGCCGTTCGAGCCTGCTCGCAACGGTTTGGTCACTCCGAATAACGCATCATTCGTGACACATAACGTAACGCTGACGCAACACGATTCATAACGACTCGAATCATAATCAATCTTACGCTGATTCTATTCCTTTGCTTCGTTCGTCTTACAAACAGCTATGGCAACTTGCCAGTCCAAAGTCGAGCTATGGATTTCCATTTCAAGGCAAATTTTCTTCAAAGCAAACCCAAAGAAAAGTCATTTACTGTAGCACAGTGTTGTAGGAGTTACGTATCACGAAAATTATTCAAGATCCTACGTATATTCGTTTCGATACCATCCATTTGTAAGGAATAAATATCTATTTTTCTCACTTTAACAGCCTTGGACGTAGAAGAGGAGGAGAATCGGAGCTTCGTAAATATACCTGGCGCTCATCACTTTCACTCGCGACCAACCGCACTATCACATTTATATACTATAGACGGTAAAGCGTTTCCTTCTCTTTCCTACCATTCATTCGAACCGCGCGTAACTTTATCGTTCTTATTTATACTTTTGTGATTTGGCGACTGGACAACCTCGAGTGTCTGATGGAACCTTTGAATTGGCGTAAAATTACTATGTTAATTTCAGTTCTAGCTCATACGCGAATTGCCACAATTTGTTTGCTCAATTGTAAAGGAATTGCCACGTTTCATTTGATCTTCGATCATTTATCGTTGTAACGATGGGAATAAAAATTGGAAAGTTCATTTCACGGATTCTAGCTGTTTTAAAGCTATGCAGCTGGACACCAAACTTACAGATGGTCTCGTGCCTGTGATCTATGTCAGTTAGTCCCTTCTTCAAAAAATGGCAGGCAGATACATTTTTTTCGGAATCGCTTAAGGAGGTTGGAGCATTACCCACAATCGAAGATTTAAAAAATATATATATGTGTTATTATCCAGACTATACTGAATCTTTACGAATTTTTTGAAATTTTTTCACCACAAAACACCAGAGCTAAAAAATATTTTAATGTTCGTAATTTTACGTGTGGTTAGATGGGCAAGATGTTCGCACTATGCGTGAGGTAATTTTTTTTTGGCTATTTAGCACCAAGATAAATCATTTCTAACAACGAATTAACGTAAAATTAACCTTCGTAAACATTTAGCGTGTCACGTACGACGTTTTCTTTTATTTTCTTTTTCTGTATTCGCTTTGTGCGCAGAACCAAGTGGCGCCGCGTGCCGGTGTAATATGAAAATTCTCTACTGACGAAATATTATACACGCAAACGCACGAACATTAAAATTATTTATTTACCTTCAATAATTTGAATATTTATAATAAAATAGTTTTTTTAAGGTAAGTAGAACCACAGCAGTGCAATATAAAAAATTTGTGTTACAGTACCAAACATTTAAAAAACGTTTTTCGCTACTTTTCATTCTGTTTTGGGGTTAGGTGACAACTGTCATTCGCGTGACAAAATTACTGGCATGCATATCTTTCAAAAGACGAATCAACATAACGTCAAAAAATATACTTACTTCGTTTTATTAAGGCAGTCTTCTAGTCTAGAATTTTGAAAAAATCGATTTTTTTTTGCATATTTTTAATGTTTAGTATTTCAAGAATATACCCTCCAAAGGAAATTTGGAAATTCCAAATATTAACGGAGTTACAGCTGTAATTAGTGAGGTGGAGACGTAACCGGCGCTGCCGGACCGAATCGAACAATAGACGGTTCCGTCTGCTCGACTACCTGAGGCCCAATAGACATCAAAAGACTTCGATTTTGAAGAAGAAGGAGTATTTTATGGACCAGGAATCGCCGATTAACGAAATGTAAGTATATGTACCATTATATGACTTAGACTGCCTGAAACTGTACTCGAATCTTTAAACGCGTTTTTCTCGAAACTACTTTTTTGGAGATGGTTGACATGATATCTCAAGTTGTAATGAACCGATTTACTTGAAATTTTTTGTGGACCTTCTCTATACACCCCTCTATCGCCCCTACCAGATTTATCGCGAAATTTTGTTACTAATTATTTTAAAAAAATCAATAATCGTGAAAAAAAACCGCAAAAAATGACCTTTTTTTTTAAACAGCCGCCATTTTGCGAATTTTTTTTTTTCCTGAGGTAGGGGCTATAATGACATCCTTACTAATTAAGAATCTATTTTTTTTTTTCAGATGACCAGGAGGGTTGGAATCATGTCAACCAGGAGAGGCCGTTTTTTTTCCACCCCCACTTTACCAGCCTGCATCTACCAGAATTATGGATTTTTTTTTTCGCCAATTTTTTTATACAATGTCAAAGGATGAATAAATATGTGGTAAAAAGATAGATACGGAAATATTTTTTGTTTTTTTTTTATCGCATGTCGAAAAATCCCCAAATTTTGGCCCTCTAGACTAGAAGACGGCCTTAACCCAATCTATTCACAGTTTTTTTTGCGCGGTTTAATAACTTGCTGCCGGGAACGAATAAAATTTGATTTCTCTACTCGTGGATCTCAATATATTTCTGCACGATTTTACACAACAACTAACATTTCCTTTGCGTGGCTTTTCCATTGCTAAGCTCTATAAGACAACGATTGACTGTCCGGTTGAATGTGCGAAATCCGGCCACCATGAGCGCCCTAAGTCCTAGCCAGACGCTATAGTATGGCATTGCACACAGCGAATAATGCGCATAATCCTAATCCTACACGTGTAAGAAGCAATAGAGGCTGCTATTTCTATTTTTTCACCGTAACCAAAAATATAAGCGTTCGAGATATCCACAACATTTTATTGCTTCTCACACTACAGAATCACGTGCCCATAGCGAAGATAGCCCATAGCCCATAGCGAAGATATACTCTTTCCTTGTTTGTTAACTGCGCACAATAGCCTATACCCATAGTTCCGTATTCCCGAGCAGAAATTTGTTCAGGGTGAAATCCGGACCGGATCAGGCTGCCACAATAGCAAATCCGGGCCGGATCAGGCAAATTTAGTCCGGCCCTGATCAGGGATGTAACGCTTTTGCAAATTCAGGTCCGGATCAGGCACCTTATCAGGCTCTGATCAGGCGCTTTATCAGGCCCGGATCAGGCACCTTACCAGGCTCGGATTAGGCACTATATCTGGCTCGGATCAAGCAACTTATCTGGCCCGGATCAGGTGCCTCATCCAGCCTGAGACATGCGTGTCATCTGGCTCAATCATTTGATTAATTTTTTGTTTAAAAATAGATCAACATTTATTAAATTATTATCGCAGTTACACGTTATCAAGTTTACTAACGTTATTAAAAATATGAAACATATGAAAACATTTTTTTGAAGTTTGTTTTTATTTTACTTGACTTGATCGTTTAGTTTTTGTTCCGGTTTTGGCGATGACCGTCCCAATCTTTCCGGCGCAAATCATGCGTGCCTGATCAGGGCGCCTTATTGATACCTGATAAGGCTTCGATCCGGCGCAAATCAGGCGTGCCTGATCAGGGCGCCTTATTGATCCCTGCTCAGGCCCCTGTCTGGCACAAATCAGGCGTGCCTGATCAGGGCGCCGTATTGATCCCTGCTCAGGCCCCTGTCCGGCTCAAATCAGGCGTACCTGATCAGGGCGCCTTATTGATCCCTGATCGGGCCCTGATGGATCCTCAGGCAGCCTGATTAGATTTCTGCTCGGGTTATAGAGCGTTTCGTTCAACGAGCCGTTCTGCTATTTTTTACCGCTCTGCATGGGCGCGATAATAAAATTTCTCCGCTCGAACCTATGAACTCTTTTTCCGGAGAGTAAGTAAGGTGACACAGTAGGAAACCAAAATACCAAATTTTTATTGCTTCTCAGAAGGGGGCAAACTTGTGGAAAATAGATAGAAAATAGTTAACGTTTCCATGCCCAAATTGAGAAACAGCTCTTCTGCTAAGTCGACCAAATTATAAAAACCCACTGTTCTAAAGAACAGAGCGCAATCTCGCCGAAGTTTTCAACGCCGATACACTGTTCGTGATCCAGATCTTCCGTAGAAGAGAGTGATACGACAGCAGTATCGGACGTATATTTGTCTTCAGTCTCAATTCAAAATTGTCACACGACGTGACGCTGTCCGAAATCCGGGTCTTCCGTAGAAGAGTGTGATTCGGCAGAATTATCGAAGTTTAAACTTACATTGTCCTTATAATCAAGAAGGTCAAACGATCAAGTATCTCAAAGTATTATTGTTATTATTATTCCGCGACCGGGTCTTCCGTAGAAGAGTGCGAGAATACGTGTGTGTGTGTATTAAAAGAAATTGTCAACGAGAACAAAGATACGAAATTGTAAACGACACCTCTCCAAATAACCAAAGGTATTTACAACATTATAATATTTATTCTGAATGTACGAGACTATGATTTTATCAAGTGTTAATTAAAACTAATGTGTGACTCAAAACAAGGATGTCCCTTCTTTTTCTCAATTTCCCAAATCCTTAAAAGAAACAAGATCTCTCGAGGTCTCACAGCAAACGTTCCCACATAAGTTATTACCCCGCAGAGCACTCGTGACTCATTAGGGTAGTAATCGGAGTAAAGCGTTTGCCGCTCGACGTTTATAACTCCTTAATATATATATACAGGGTGGACCACGCAACGTGTGCACCTCTTTTAGGACCAAAATATGCGTTGCACAAAAAAATGTTTTATACAAAAGTTACATGGTTTATAAGGCTACACTATGTGGTGCATTAATTTTTTTGATAGGTGGAGGCACTTCGAAGATTTGAAGGTCAATTTAATTTTTTCAAATGAAATGCTATATTTTTTATAGCGTAATATGATAGAGTATCGAATTGTGAGTAAAAAAGTATAGACCTTTATTAGCCCTAGAGTTAATAGCTAACGAGTAATTTCACTTTATTACTTTAAAATTTTGTTCACGTAATATCAAGTTGGAGATTCATTCATTCATTTTCACTTTTATCTTTCTGATAATAATCACGCACAATCACCGAAGGATACTTTAATACTGGATTACAATCATTGAGAAGATTGTGAATCATGATAAGTGTGTGTGATGTGGTAAATGTGTTCATATTGATAAACACTGTGATGTAAACACTGCCATTCAGAAATTTGTAGTAGATTTGAATCTCCAACTTGATTACGTGAAGAAAATTTTAAAGTAATAAAGTGAAATTACTCGTTAGCTATTAACTCTAGGGCTACTAAAGGTCTATACTTTTTTACTCAGAATTCGATACTCTATCATATTACGCTATAAAAAATATAGCATTCCATTTGAAAAAATAAAGTTGACCTTCAAATCTTCGAAGTGCCTCCACCTATAAAAAAAATAAATACACCACATAGTGTAGCCTTATAAGCCATGTAACTTTTGTATAAAACATTTTTTTGTGCAACGCATATTTTGGTCGTAAAAGAGGTGCACACGTTGCGTGGTCCACCCTGTATATATATATATATATATTTTCTAAACGGCTTCGGACGTAACAAGAGAAAATAAAAACCCATCTTGTCCATCATAAACCATATCATCAATATTGAACCATCAAGGTTTGATAAAAATTACAAATCTTTTTAATCTTTTAATCTGCTTAATATTGTTAATCTTTTTAATCTAATAAAGGATTCTCTTTTTCACGTAATAAAGGTATAAAAATGCATAGTTTTTCCCTCTAATTATATATTTTATGAAAACTTAGCATCTACAGAATAAATCTATATCTCGAATGCATTTTTTTAGGTTTATTTAGGAAAAAAAAACTCATAACCCGTCATTCGAGTTAACTGAACTGCTCCAACCTCCTTAGTAGATAATGAATCATTACTGCGAAGCATCTAAAACAAAATGGCTGTCAGCCCGCAAACAAAATACCCGCTACGACTGGTACCCATGATGGTTGCGTGCTAGTGGACATTTTGTTTCCGTGCTATAACATGAAGAACAGAGTTTTCGAAATGGCGACATCATGAAATTCCACTCTGGAAATACTCTGTCAAAATGGCCACCAGGGCCAGAGGCCATTTTGTCTGCGTGCTATGATTCCAGCAAAGGAGGTTCTCAAATGGTGATGTCAAAAAAAACGCCACACTGGAAAAACTCTCATAAAATGGTCGCAAGGGCCAGTGGCCATTTCGTCTGCGTTCTGCACCTCCAAGATCATTTCAATTCACGACTCTCGTTTCCACAACGGAGCTAGTCATTCTTCACAAGGAATACCCTAGCTTGCGGATGATCAGGAGATGAGAAGCGAACTCTGTGGATGTCATTGTCGGAGATGCAGCAAGCAGGATCGACTGTATCTTCGTATTCTTTCGCGTTGCGCAACTTTTGAACGATGTGTTGGGCATAGTCGAGAAAGAGGCACACAGCAATGCGGTCAGACGCATTGCATTATGCTCGACTATGATGATATCATAACGGCGGGTTAGCACCTCGTGGCAATAACCGCAATGATAAATTACGAGGAAAAAAAACAAACCTTTTGTTTTTATTTTGGGAAAGTAAATTTTTTTATTGAATATTGAATGTTGCGGATTATTAAAAAAAAATTATATTGAATATCACTTGTAAATATATATTTCAAGATATTCACAGGTGATTAACAAAAGATTTACGTATTAAAACATAAATATAAATATAACCGACACTGGTGGATAGGGGGTCGGGGTTTGGCTCCGGCGGTTTGAGTTAAGGCGGGCAACCAGTTTCGGAGACCAAAAATTAGATGATGTTTTGGATTTTTTTTAATTGTGAAAAAAAAACGGAAATTTCTCAACTGTGACAATAATTTATTCATATTTTCATACATCTCTGGTAATTTTTTCAAATTATTTCATGCATCAATTAAGGTGTAATCCGCTGTGTCCCTTGGCGTGTCCTCATCGTCGTTGCCGATTTGCGGGAATTGGGCAACTCGCAATTCGCATCTGAAATAGTCCAACAAATTTTTATACATTCTTGAGATGTTTTTTAAGAACATGAACCTAAATTTGGAAAAAAATCGAGAATCGAATGTTGGAACGTATTTGACAAAAAATGATCGATTTTTAGAATTTTTTTCCCCGGCATTTTGCAATAATAAATATGTTCTAAACAATCTAATATTTCCAACTTTAGGTTCAGGTTCTAATAAATAATATTATGCAAACGTGTCCCAAATTTGAAGATGATCCATCAATTAGTTTTTGAGTTAAGATTCCCGCAAATTGAAAAAATGTCGTTTCGATGAAAACACGATTAAAGTTTCACAAACGAAGAACTCAAAGTCCAATGTATTTAATCAAATGATAAATTATCTTACCGATTAATCAGCGATTACAGCGCTATACAGCAGTCCTTCCTCTTCCTCATGCAACTCATTTGAAGTTTGCTCTTCCTCTTTACGAGCTTTTCGAGCTTCATTTGTCTCTAATAAACTTTTTCTATTTTGCCGAGCCTCGCGCATCTGATCTATTTGCTCGGCATATCCGTAGCGCTGCCTGCCAACTATGATTTGTAGTTCATTCATAACCATGAGTAGGGCTGAATGTCCTTCATTGAATAAAATAGCAGCAAGAAATGCCGATACCTCGATTATTTTGTACCCAGAATGGAGATGTTTTGGAGCTAATCGGCAAACGGTCGAGTTTGGGTTTGTTTGGGTTATGAAAACCAAAATTTGGGTTATGAAAATCCAAACAAATCCAAACAAACTACCTAACTGAGCGCTCGTCGATATCTGAGCGCGCTTGGGAGTCGAGCGGAGAGTCTTTATCATTTAAATATATACATAGCGTTCGAAGGAATCCGAAAATCTTTTTGAAATTTTCAGGGTGTATTCTTAAGATATTTTGCTAACGATTTATGAAATTAAAAAAAAATGATTTTTTCAAGCATCTAAAGTGGTTGCCCGCCTTAAGCAGCGTTGGGCTTGGCCAATATTCGGAGTGGTGACCGCTCAGGGATTCGATCGCATAGGGATTCGATCGGACCACCGCACGTAGAGAAATCCCATTGGAATCCAAGTGGATTCCGCGCTATTTCTCGATTGATGTTGTTTGAGAATTTTTTATTTGATATTCTCCACCCGAATTTTGTCGGATCTCCCCGAAAAAAATATATTCTTTCGTGATCCCGTGCACAAATTTGTCGGGGAGTCCCACATTGCACCCACATCTCTATAGGTATTTGTTAGGGACACTGCACACATTGGGATCCAATTGGATTCTGCACTGTTACCCAATGAAAGCCGTTTGAGAATTCTTACCACGTTCATATCGAAAATATGTGAAAAGCCACGCGAAACAGCTTGGTGAGTTGAAACGTAACGAGCATACTTCGTGAGCGTGCACGTGTATCGTCATATTATGTCAAAGTGCAGCAAAATAAATAACTCATGATAGTTAAAAAATCAACCAATAGAATCGCCCCGCTGAGCTTCGACGGACATGAATTCTGTGGTGGATTGGTAGCTTTTTCCTAGCTCCGCTCATCTTGGATTTGGTCAATGATGATCCTTACAGTCGATTTTCAGTGATGTGATTCAATTCAATTTTTAAGATTATTCTCTAAAGCGATTTATACTTTTTTCAATTAAGATTTATACTTTTCTAAGATCTACTTATTTCGTATATGTATATATTTTTTTTAGAAAAGTCAACGTATAGAATGCGGTGGGTTCCATCAAGAATCGTACCGGATTTTGTTGGATAATGTGGGAATTTTTAAGAATTCAAATTGTATTCGTACATTCCAATGGGGAATCCCGATGAGAATCTAATGTACGAGCGTGACGTGACGTAGGATAGAGATCCAATGCGATGACCCATTGGATCCCTGTCAGGCAGTAGAGAAAAGTATGGGAATCCAATTGGATCCCTGCGACAATTTCTGCACGGGGAGTATAACGTAAAAACCCGCAAGGGTATACGTTAAAACTCAGGAAAAAATGAAATATAGGTATAAATATAAAGGATGTCTCAAAATTACCTGACATTTTAAATTGCGCGCCATTTTTTTCGTGGCGAACATAGAATACTAATCTTTGACAACTGGCATCAAGAAGTATTGTGGTTTAGTCATGAAGAATTACACGATCGAGTAACGCATAGAAATTGTGAAAATTCACTGCGAAACAATGCAGTTATTGTATACGAATAACTGCGATTCGTGCGATTTGACGCCATTGGACTTCTTTCTTTGGGATTTTCTGAAAGGAAAAGTGTATGCCAATGATCCACAGACAATTACGGAGCTCAAGGAAGCAATTGGACGCAACATTAATGAAATTATTTCGCAATTATGCCAAAATGTTATTGAAAATTTCGTCAAAAGCGTGAACGTTTGCAAACAGGGACGAGGCGGCATGTATCGGATATTGGATATTCCACACATAACCTCCATGTTTGTACCTTATATTAAAATAAAAATATTCGTACTTTTCAAATAAATAATACGTTTCTCGAATAGAAATCCTGCTCCGGCTACAAGAAAGGCCTGATCAGGCATCCTGATTTCTTTTTCATGCCTTGATCAGAATTTTTTATCAAGCCCTGATCATTTTTGTGACACTTTCCCTTACTTCGGTCTGATCAGGGTAAAAAATCAAGGCTCCATCAATGAAAAAGATCAAGGCCTGAAGGCCTTGCTTCAATTCGCCTGATCCGACTACTTAAGTAGTCGGGTCAGGCGAATTGAAGTCAGCCGTAAGTCCAGTTGCTTGACCATCGTCTGAAGCTAGCTGGATCAGGCGAATTGAGGCAAGCCGTAAGTCCACTTACTTGACCATAGCCTGAAGCTAGCTGGATCAGGCAACTGGAGGAAACACTACATCCAGTTGCCTGACTATCACCTGACACCGACCGCATCAGGCAAATTGAGGCATACCTTAAGTAAGGCCTCCGTACTACAACGTGATCAGGCCCGGATCAAATATCAAGCCAGCCTGACAATATTTCTACTCGGGTTTATTAATAAATAAAAATGTCAGGTCATTTTGAGACACCCTTTGCTATTTATATTTTAAGAAAGTATATTAAAGGTATATCGATAATGAGTTTAAGAATAAGAATAAGAATAATAATGAGTTTAAGGACTTAGGCCACTCTAGAGGCAAAAAAGGGCATATTTTGTGATTTTTTTTCAGTGAAACCATAAAATAAATCGGAATTACAAAATAGGAGTTTTATTATACACGTAATTGACTATACAAAATTATTTTTTCACAGCGATACATGGCAAAATGGCGACTGTGCAGCATTTTTCCGATGACGCCTTTATTTCTGGATGGTCAACGGACCAACAGCTCCTAGAATTTTCGAGTTATGATGAGACACTAAAGTTTTTTCGATTATATATAAGAATAGCTATAGAAGTACGTAGAATTTTTTTGATATATTTTTTTGTCAAAATGGCGCGTTTCTAAAACAAAAAGTATAAAATCCCATGATAAAATCGTCTGAAAATTGTTTATAAAAAAGGAACTATGCAATATAATTTAAAAAATCCTACGTAGTGACTCAGAAAATGTAATTGTAAATATACAATTAAAATTTCAAGTGAATCGGTTGAAATTTGTTTGAGTTATGAGTCCGGCCGACTTGAAAAATCTAGTTTTGAGATAAACGCGTTCAAAGTTAGTAGAAAGTCACGACATGAATCAAGAGGGGTTGCGCTAGAGTTCGAAGATCGAGTACTCAGAGATTTTTCACACCCATAATCTTTTGGAATATAATTTTATAGGTACTAAGGTACATTTCTAACAAACAAAAAAAATCGATTTTTGGAAAATCCTGGAGTGGGTTTTCCAAAAATAAGGCCTCAAGCCTTAGAAGCCTTAATAAGAAGGTATATCAACGTATATTAGAGAAAGTATATAAATACTATAACTATTTATATTTTTATTAATGTATAAACCATTTTTATATATAAACAGGTGAAAAAAATGTATATATCGATTTACGCGCCGTAAGGTCGCACATAAACGCGACATACCGTAGTTATGCCATAAACAGCGCGCCCCGCATCCTTGGACAACCGCTTGATATACCGGATCGCGTCTTTCAGAGCTATGCGCATGGTCGCGCATCCACGCATCGGTTGTTGCAATATCGAGCGCACTTTTAATTTAAACGTTCGAATCGTCATTATCCTTCTTATGACGCGGAACGGTAAAACAGATATCACGCACTTTTTATACACGTTCGTACGTTCGTGGAATACGATTAGCCAGATGTGGAAGGCTCAGCGTGTACACGGTTTATTGAAAATGCGAAGGGCGTATGTGGGCGAGTTTCGCCTACAAATGGGACGCCCTTTTGGGGTTCTGTGAACGATGCACAAAACCGGGATAACGGTCGATCTACGCACACGTCGATTATTCATGAAGGTAACTGTAAAGATTACAGAACGATTGTGCGCGTTGAGGAAATGAGAGTTGCGACTCGAGTAATCTACGAATGCTCGGTATGTGGATGACACTCGGCGGCGCATATTCTCGACTGCCTCGTTATCCAAGGAGGCTTTTATCAAGCGCATTTTTAACTGATCGCTCTATCTCGTGTTCAATGATTTCTCTCAGGAATTCTGTTCTACTGCTCTACATGTGACTTTGGATTCTTTCTCATTCTCGTACCGATATAAAGAAATTACGCTGAAGTTTGCATCGTCGAAACGCAACGAAAATTCATTTTTTATGCATTGCCAAAATATTTTTGCAGCGGATTTGAACTAGAAAAATTACTCCAACGTTTTTTCATGATACTCATTTAAAATCTACAATACAAATTGGCAAGAAAATATTTTCTTTAATAATGAAAATAAAGAAATGAAGGAAGAAAAAAGAATTTTCGTTGCATTTCAACGATGCAAACTTCAACACCATATCAACAATCGATATTCGGAATACCGATTTTTCGTATAATTTTTGTATTATTTGAATCTAATTATTATCCAATTTTTATTCGTGAATTCCGAAATTTTTACGAATTTTATTATCACTATAGATTCGTTGATCATTTTACTCTGAAATAAAGTTGGAAATTAATTTGATAAACACTCACTTATGCAAACACCTGATACAATTAAATTTATCGCCTTCGTTGTTTTAAATTAATTTGCAGTGCCAAACAGCCTCGGATAAACATTTTTTAAGTTTTTAAATAAAATTAACTTTATTCGAAGGATCCAGAAATGATTTTTACATTACTTCGTCGAAAACGAGGTAGTTTATAAACTGAGTAGTAAATTATCCACGTGTTGAGTTCTCAAGTGCTAAAAACAATGGCAGATATTCCGCATTAATACTCTCCGAAAAAAGCATGCCCTTCGTTTCCTTCTTGATTCATGATATTCGTACTATGGGATTCATTGGGTCGCGTTACGTGTCAAATACTGTTATATAGTGTCCCATCGTAATTTGCAGGCTAGCGGGATATCGCGAATGACTGTGGCCGGTGTCGTTTCATCGCACATTACTACCATTTATATCCATATTCATACGTCACGTCCAAAAATATATATATATATATGAGGCATTCCACGCCATTTCATCTAGCCCATGACCCCGGCCATTTTTTATTTTCCTGATTTTTTTTTGTAAAATTGTACCGCATAAAAGGAATATCCATACCAATTTTTAGATTTTTATCTCTTCTCTTTTAGGAGGTATAATTTTCCAAAAAATGTTGATGTCGGAAGCTTGGAAACGTTTAAACGCTGATAACTTCTGAACTAATTGAGATATCGCCAAATGTCAGTATATATATTTTTTCATTTTGAATCATACTTTCATGGAAAAATATGAAAAAAAAAAATATCAATTGTACTGGACCACGTATTTTTTGCGTCGAAAGTAGAAAGTATTTCTTTTTTAAGATAATTGCCATTTTTTTTTCAGCAAATTCTCTAAAATAGAGTGACCTATTCTATAATTTTTAAGACTAGTCTTATCGTGAGCCCACTTTTCCTTCTATTTTTTTGCGAATTAATCATTTTAATCATTTTTGAGAAGTTTTTTATCATTTTAATCTCCAATAATGCTATATTTCTCCATTTTAATCTTCAATAATGCTAATAATGAAACGGTTTATTTTTCATTTGTGCTGAAATTAACGAAAAAGAAGATGGTTTGTGCAAAATTAATTTTTTTTCACTTATAATATTGACCAATACTAGTACGACAATTCTCAATCGGATCTAATAGTCATAACTATTCCAGTTTCTACCCTTTTCATAAATAAAATGAACTAAATAGAGAATTATATGGGAATACGTGAATTTAAAAAAGAATGAAATTTTATATACACATATATATATATATATATATATATATATATATCAAAGGAAAAATTTCACTCTTTTTTAAATTCACGTATTCCCATATAATTCTCAATTTAGTTCATTTTATTTACGTAAAGGATTAAAGCTAGAATAGTTATGACTATGAGAGCCGATTGAAAATTGTCATACTTGTATTGATCAATATTATTATTAGTGAAAAAAAATTCATTTTGCACAAAAAAATCTTCTTTTTCGTTAATTTCAGCACAAATAAAAAATAAACCGTTTCATTATTAGCATTATTCAAGATTAAAATGGAAATATATATAATTATTGGAGATTAAAATGATAAAAATGATCTCAAAAAAATATGGTTAATTCGCAAAAAAATAGAAGAAAAAATGGGCCCACGATGAGACTAGTCTTAAAAATCATAGAATGGGTTACTGTATTTTAAAGAATTTTTTGAAAAAAAAATGGCAATCATCTTTAAAAAAAATAGTATCCACTTTCGAAGCAAAAAACACGTGTTTCGGTATAAATGATAATTTTTTTCATATTTTTTTCGTGAAAGTATTCTTTAAAATAAAAAATATATATATCTTGACATTTGTTGATATCTCAGTTAGTTCAGGAGTTATCAGCGTTTAAACGTTTGCAAAGTTCCGAAATCGACATTTCTTGGAAAATTATAACTCATAAAAGAGAAGAGATAAAGATCTAAAATTTCGTGGGGTACCCTTTTATCGGGTACAATTTTACAAAAAAAAATCAGGAAAATCAAAAATGGTCGCGGTCACGGGCTAAGTGAAATTGCGTGGAATGCCTCATATATATTGATACGTATCCTCGAATCACAAATGGCAAGTAGTAGTGATGCGTGTGTAGGCAGACTGGCAAAAGAACCGAAATGCGAACACGAATGTATACATGAGCTATTCCATGCAAAATTAATTAATTAACAGATCTCTGCGAATATCTTTGGCAATATGGAGAAAAAAAATTGAGTTCAATTATTCTATATCTGCTATAAATTTGAATTGAGGGAACCGATGTTTTTCTGCATTGATCTGAAACGTCGAAACGATCAAATGACTAGATTAACTTCAATAAAAAATTCCGACTGGAAAACACTCGTTGCATTGAATTGAAATCTTATTGACGCAACTTTACAGAATACATATTTGTTTTACTTCATTATTTTTTTTACTATTTTTTTTTAAATTACTTTCGTCGATTTTAAGAATTAGTTTCGATTGCAAAAATTTTTAGAAACGATTCTTCTGCTATTTGTATTTTTCCGGAGATGATTTTTTTGTCTGTTAGCAATATTTTGCGAAAAAAACAATTCGCACAATAGTTTAAATTTTGTGCTCGAATACGCGAAAAAAGGATGCCTCGACGAGGCAAGAATGAAGAGAAAAGATCGTGGTCGATTTGGCTCGAAATGTCCCATATTGCGAGTTGATTGGCACTGCGTCGCGCTGCAACTTCACCGTTATCCGGAAGAGGTTAATTATTCGATCATCCGACTTCCTCACTTGACGTCGTGCGTTCACGCACCTGCCGAGGCGCCAACTTTTGCTACCACACCCTTGGACATCGCTGCGACGGCGCGCAATTTCCATTGAATGGCAATGCCTCTGTTGTATTTACGAGAACGTCGCCATCGTCGAGACGACTTCGACCTATCCTCGCTTCATTTAAATCGAGCAGAGAAGGTGTTATTTTAAAGTCAGACTTTCTCGCGACAATTGCCCAGATGAAGACAATCTGAATTGCACATTGAAATGTGATTTAAATCATTCTAACACGTTTTTTCGTCTGAGAATACGAGAAAAATTAATATTAGGCGAAAGTAATGATTTTTTTATATTAATTTTAGCAGAAGGATTGAAAAACAGGCAATATTAGCAGACGAATTCGATAGTAATCAATATTATGTAATATTAAGGCGGGCAACCACTTTAGATGCTTCAAAAAATCAATTTTTTTAATTTCATAAATCCTTAGCGAAATATCTTAAGAATAGACCCTGAAAATTTCAAAACGATATTCGGGTTTCTTCTAACGGTATGTATATAAATGATAAAGAGTTTCCGCTCGACTCCCAAGCGCGCTCAGGTATCCACGAGCGCTCAGTTAGGTAGTTTGTTTGGGTTTGTTTGGATTTTCATAACCCAAACAAACCCAAACTCGACCGTTTGGCGATTAGCTCCAAAACACCTCCATTCTGGGTACAAAATAATCGAGGTAGCAGCATTTCTTGCTGCTATTTTATTCAGTGAAGGAAATTCAGCCCAACTCATGGTTATGAATGAAATACAAATCGTAGTTGGCAGACAGAGCTGCGGATATGCCGAGCAAATGGATAAGATGCGCGTGGCTCGGCAAAATAAAAAAAAATTATTAGAGACAAAAGAAGCTCGAACAGCTCGTAAAGAGGAAATGCAAGCTTCAAATGAGTTGCATGAGGAAGAGGAAGTACTGCTCCATGATGCTGGAATCGCTGATTAATCGCTAAGGCACGTTATCATTTGATTAAACACATTTGACTTTGAGTTTTTCGTTTGTGAAACTTTAAACGTATTTTTCTCGAAACGACATTTTTTCAATTTGCGGGAATCATAACTCAAAAACTAATCGATGGATCATCTTCGAATTTTTAAACACGTTTACATAATATAATTTATTAAAACATGAACCTAAAGTTGGAAAGATTAGATTGTTTAAAACATATTTATTATTCCAAAATGCTGGGAAAAAATGCTAAAAATCGATCATTTTTTTCAAACACGTTCCAACATTCAATTCTCGATTTTTTTTTCAAAATTTAGATTCATTTTCTTAAAAAACATCTCAAGAATGTATAAAAATTTGTTGGACTACTTCAGATGCGAATTGCGAGCTGCACAATTCCCGCAAATCGGCAACGACGATGAGAACACGCCAAGGGACACATCGGTTTACACCTTAATTAATGCATGAAATAACTTGAAAAAATTACCAGAGATGTATGAAAATATGAATAAATTATTGTCAGAGTTGCGGAAACCTCCGTTTTTTTTCACAATAAAAAAATCCAAAAAATGATCTATTTTTCGGTCTCCTAAAGTGGTTGCCCGCCTTAAAATAATTGATATTTTAATAATATTATATTTTCTAAATGTCTCACGTTAGATGATTACAAGTATTATTATTACTATTTTTCAAATGGATCTGCTGACATATTCCGAAATCGTCTCTGCGAGATGTACGTTCCTGTTACGTAGTAGAAATATGATAGCTCAAAGAGGGCCCTATGCGTGAAATACGTTAGCCAACGAGGAATTAAAAGAGAATCGAGAGAGAGAGAGAGAGAGAGAGAGAGAGAGACCTTGTGCAAAGTGTCCGATTAACGCCTCATTCCCCTTCTAGCAAAGCAGCCGACCGTCATTCGTAATAAGCTTATTCCGACGACCCTACGATCTGCTCGTAATCGCCACGCTGCTTCAAATTAATTCATGAAAAGACCAGCTAATTGATTCAATTATTATGAGTACTCTTACGAAGCACCAATTTCAATTAAATCTCACCGGTTGTTTGCGTTTGTCTCGAATGTTGGTCGATCACCGATGTCTTTCTTGAATTCATCGAGATTGGAAATCGAAAATTCAGGATTCAAATTATCATTTAACTTATAAATTTATCGAATAGGCTACGACATTGGATAGGAATGATTATGGTGTTCATTTTTTGTATTCAATATTCTTCATATGAAGTTTTAATATAAAATATTGTTTGAACGATCTAACCTCAAGGAGTAAGGGGAGAGTGGGGCACAGTGTATCACGGGGCACATTGAGCAACATGCGGTTTTTCAGAGGTTTGTAGCTCGTAAATTCCGAAATTTTATTTGTTGGACCACAATTTATATTAGGTTTCGTCAAGCCTAAAAGAAAGTCGATAGCAGAGCACAGAGGATTATTGAAAGTTAAAAATTGATTTGAGGCTTGGAAAAAAATATTTCGCTCGCCGGGAAAACGTAAAATATACCGACACTTTCTGTAGCGGCTCTGGTTTTCGATCCTAATCGATAGTTTTATTATTTATGATGCACTCGGTGACTTGTGTTTTTTTCATTCGTAGTTTAATTAATAGTTATTTTCATCAATAATCAAATATTTTACTAGTGGGGTACAATGTGTCACCGAGTGGTGGTGCAAAATGAGTTAACTCCCAATGAGGAAACAAAGAAGTGACGATGCTCCGAAGAAGCGCAATGTGTCACGGGCAACCACATGCGATTTCTTGGAGTTTTGTAGCTTGTAAAATGCGAAATTTGTTGTATTGGTCCGTGATTTGTATTAAGCTTCGGCTGGCCTAAAAGAAAGTCAATAGCAGCTCACGAAGAATTATTAAACGTACAAGATTGACTTGAGCCTCGAAAAAAATTTTCGCTTGCTGGGAAAACGTCAAATATTATGGGGCAATTGTGTGGAGCACAATGTGTCATCGAGTTGTTGAGCACAATGAGTCGACTCCCAATGTTATTGGCAAATAATACCCGTTGTGGAAATATCGGTATGCATGAAAATCTGTTATCTATGTTGGGAAAATATGAGAGTTTCAAACGGCTCGTTGTACCCTACGTTTCGCAGCACTTGACACATTGTACCCCACCCGTGGGGCACAATGAGCCAAACCCCAAATTTTCTTTGATTGTTTGGCTTTGTGTGGGTTTGTTTTGGTTTGTTTGGGATTGTTTGGGTTTACGGTTGGGGTTTTGGGTTTGTTTGGGTTTTATGGATGAATGGATGGATAGTGAGAGAGTGAGAATGTGAGAATGTATGTGGGAGACCGCGAGAGTGAGAATGTGAAAAGAGAGTGAGAGAGTTAGAGAGTTAGAGAGTGAGAGAGAGAGAAAGCAACTCATTATTTGCATGTACTGTTTTTTACCACCCGAAAAGTCTGATTACATTTTCAATGCCATGAAATAGTTGCACTTTGTGTAATATCTGTAGATTTTTCAGTTAAGGGATCAGTATGAGTCTATTTTTGGAAATTTTGGATTTTCTAAACACATTAGTTGCGTATACTACATACCTGTAGAAATACACTAGAGAACGTTATTTAGTTCGGAGTGACCGCTAAGGAGCTAAAAAGAATGATACAATGGAAGCGCAAAGAACAGTGATCCAAAACCAAGAATCCCAAGAAAGTGAAGCTTTTGAAGAAGCTGAAGGAATAATGTATGAACCAGGCATCGCTGATTGTGGGTAAGAGGTTTTAAGAAAAAGTTTTATGTACATTTTTACAAGAGAAACTTTAAACGCTTTTTTTTTATAAAAACAACGTTTTTCGACCTTGTCGACATGATTTTGGAAAAACTATTGCACCGATTAGACTCGAGTTTACAGGAATTATTCTATGCATGTATTTCTTCGGCCCCTACTAACGGTAGAAAAATTTATTAATGTTTGAACCTATTTTTAAGCAATTCAAGTTGTGAAAAAGTTAAGATTTTATGTCGACAAGGTGAAAGCACGGGTAATTTCAGGCAGCCAGATTACCAAGATAAATAAATTTAAAAAAATATATTTTTCTTGTACTTTGAAACTTCTATTATGTATAAAAAGATTAAAATATGAAGATACATTTTATTATGAAGAAAAAGTCTTGAAAATATGTGCAATAGATGGAAACTGATGCCTTAAGGGGTTACGTGGGTTTCGAAGCCAAAAAAAGCATATTTTCTCTAATTTTTTAAAAATACAATATATAAATTATTTTATTTAAAATGTTAAGCACATAAAAGAGCAAAATTTCAACAATATTTAAGAAAATTTTCATTCAAAAATGTAGGAAATTCAGCCGGTGGGACGTGGATTCCAGAGACCCTTTAAAAAAAGTGTCCTCGTGATGGTCAGGATAACGCTTTATCTGAAATTAAAAAACCAATTTTTTGCTGTTAGTAGATAAGTATAGCTCGTGATGGAACGAAGGATTTAAAAAAAAATTGAAATTTGAATTTTTGGCAGAGTTCTATGCAAAATATTTCAATTTTTCGTACAATTTACTCTACGTAAAGCCTTGTAAAATTAGTTGTAATCGAAAAAAAAAACTTCGTTCAATCATTAGTCAATGCTATTTTGAAGAAGTGTGCAAAATTTCAATAAGATCGGTGCATTAGTTTTTGAGAAATCGTGTCCACCGACTTCAAAAATCATGTTTTGAGAAAAACGCGTATACCTGCGTCGTTTCCGGCCGGTCTTTCCCAACGGGAGGAATTCCCAAAGGCTCTCTCTCTCCTAGACTTTTACTTCGGTTGACTTAAAACTTTGGGAGAATATTCGAGACATATTGTACTATTAGATAATAAAATTTAAGAAAATGGATTTTTTAAATTTTCAAACCCACGTAACCCTTTAATTGTAAATAAACATACGTGGGTGTGAGTGGCAGGCTCACTCGAATTGCATACTTCTAATTTCAAGAACAACTTCACTCGTGTCATCAAATTTGAAAAATGTCAATGAAGCAATGAACAAAAAAAAAATAATACTACGACCAATTGCATGTTTAAAAAAAATCTCCCACCCCAAAATTGCACTCCGACCCAAACGAGACGGGGATACAATGATCTAAATTGAAAGCTCAAAATCCAATTTCTCCAAAATTTAATATCGTTTCATCGTCAGAATTCGCGGACGCGTAATATTTACAAAAAATTGCATCGGACTTTTGTGAAATCTTTGGATTCAATAATTCATGACACTGTCTCGTTGACTTTGGATCTTCATCGGGACAGTGCAGTGTCTCGAGGTTTTTCCAGCTGCAAGCATGAGAATTTATTTTCGTCGATCCAAGGTCCGTAATGAAATAATAATTCTTCCGCGCTCTTACGAAGGCTCGATCGAGCGCCAATACAAATCGTAAGCAGAGCGAGTGAATAAAGGCGTTGATGAATATATATAAAGTCGGTCTTTACGGTGTTGAGGCTCGCGTGTACGCCGCGGAATAATTCAAGAAAACTGGATCGCGAGAACGGGCAAATCTCGGCGAGTACACCCGCGAGAGAAGCGAGAAAGTTCCGTTGTCGCGAGCTACCGACTGCTCAATCTACTGCGGAAAGCCTCCATACTCGTATACATAAAGGATTTACTTGCGTGCATATATCTTGTACGTCCTTGATTCCTTCCCCGCCCCCTCCCCCGCCCCCGCACCGCGGCTCATTTTTCCTTCTGCTCTTCAATGTTTTTCATAAATTTCTTCGTTACACTTTACACGAAAGCTTCGATCGCAATAGTAGATTGAGTCATGATCGACATATCGCGGAAGTTATTTGCAAAGTGTAAAAAATTCTCGCCGCGGTTCGATCGTTTGTGGAATTAATCGAATGAAAAAAAAACTTCACAATTAGCGTTTGTTGTTTTTTTTCGATTTTTTTTTTCGAATTATTTTACACGCTTTAATCGGAGTCGATGTTGTTAAGGTGGGTAATTAATTATTTTGGATAGGGAGTCCGGTATGGTCTGTGCATTGTAAAATCGTATATCGCAATTATTTCAAGACGTACGAATATCACTTGCATAGTCGATTTTGGGGCACCCTTGAAGCCATTTTAATTGATATAAAAAAAAAAGAACTTTCGAGGCCAATTTGATTGACCTGATAATGACATAAGAAATCAATAAATTTAGCATATTTGAATTGTTTGATTGCTGAAACATCGTGTTTTTTTTTCATTCGAAAAACAGCATTGTGATCCAGATAAACCGCAAGGTGTTGAAAATTTATTGAGGATGCAAGTATCGTGCAATCCAAATGATTGCACGATTTTAAACACGTCTGATGAATCGAACCATGATATGGCTACAAATTAATTACGAATGAATTAAGGCCCCACACCACGGTAAAAAAATGTTGTTTGTCATTTTTTTTTTCATTTTCTGAAAGATACATTTGTTAAGAATGCTCTGACCAAATTTTTTAAAGAAATTTGTAAAATTGGCGGAGATACAGCATTTTATGTGAAACCGTTCGAAGCGCGCGACCGCGCCGAGCGGCAGATGTGCGGCAATAAAACCGATATACGTGGACCTTAGTAAAGACGAGCTTCTTCAACGATGTTTAGGCGTTTTTCACCAGAATAACAACGAGTGTTTGAACGCTGTTATATGGAAATTTGCTCCAAAGACATCGTGGAGCGGCAGACCCACAGTTGAAACTGCCGCTAATATTGCTTCAATACTTTTTAACAATGGTCATATTGGCGTCATAAATGTATTGGAGATATTAAACATAAAAATTGGTGAAACACTCTACCAATATTGTCAAAATATCGACGAGAAGCGAATATGCGAAGCCGAGCACGAAGCCGAAAAAAGCACGCATGAGGGTCGTCTGCGTGCAAAACATGAAAAAAATGATGAGTCTCTGGATGCTGAGGAGCTGTTGTATGGTCCAGGAATAGCTGACTAACGGTGAGAAACAAAAAAAAAGAGACAAATAAAAAATTTAGTTTGTATGTTGAATTATCCTTCAGCAAAACTTTGAACGCGTTTTTCTCGAAACTACGTCTTTCAACCTGGTTGACAACATATTAAAAAAACTATTCATCCGATTTGCATGCGCCAAGTCTTAAACTGTTCGAAAATCCAGTCTCTATGGCACCACGTAGGGATTTTTTTTATAAAGGGCCCCCTTCTATTTTTTTTTTTTTTTAATGAACGATGAAAATTTTCCATGAAAATCGGAAATAAAATTCACTGGGCCGCCTTTTTTTTTTTTAGATATCGAAATTCCCCTACGTGATGTTGTAAACCTATATGTCTAGTTTCTAAATATATTTTTATTTTATTTTTCAGATGAACCTGTCAACCGCCGAGCAGCAATTTCGTCGGAGTGTCCTCTTGGAAGCGACGTACACCGCAAACTATACTTTAGATTCGAGTACAAAAATTTGTGTACATTCTTCTACACGGAGAGAATTAAAAAGTAATTTTTGTCGTGAATTTCACGGTAAAAATTACCGTGATATATTTCAATGTGGTGACAAGTGAGAAAAGCATAATAATTCGTATGCGACAAGTTTTTTTTAACTTACGTTACAGAAAATTTTAAATACGTAGCTAAAATTTTACTATACAAGAAGGGTAGCGCGCACGATAATTTTTACCAAGAGCACAATACATTTTCCTATAACACTCATTAAATTTTATAATAAATCTTAAAATAACTGTTATAAAGACGATACTTTTTTATAGACATTTTTGAAAGGCATAAAATAATCAAATGCACAGTAAAATTTCGCGGATATTATATATCTTTTAAATTTAAGTTTTGCCTGTTTTGTTGCACATCAAAATTTAGTAGAAAATCTGGTAAAATGTTCTATCTGAAGAAGAAATTTTATTTTATTTTCGTGAAAATCTGTGTTTTACTGAGTAATAATAAGCGAAGTTTCAGGGTTGTCATCTGGTTAGCGTTACTGCACGGTAATTTTTTAAATTTAATTCTCTCCGTGTATATGTATATATTGACTATGAGTATTAATAAAAAAAATTCCATTCATCGTTTGCTTGAAAATAATTACGAAAAATGCACCCTCGTACCGCGCACGAACCGTGGTGTGGGGCCTTAACGAGAGCGTTGTCCATCGATATGATCAATTCTACAATTACTGAAAAAATATAATCGATCAAAAAGAAAATACTAGGATGTTGAATAAGTTGTCGCTGTTTTTTCGTGAAAATTAATGCTTTATTTTAAAAAATTCGTAAAAAACATGTCACTGGAAGTATTGTCCATCGCTAGCCACTACTTTTTTCCACATTTCTGGCAGCATTTTAATTCCACGTTGGAAAAACGACACGTCTTTGTGCTGCACAACCAGGCCATCGATCGGAACAAGTGATAATCGGAAATGGTAATGTCGGGTGAATACGGCGGGTGCGGTAGGACTTCCCGTTTAAGGGGCACCACTAGTGTGACTGTCCAAAAAAGGTGATTTTCGAGAATTCATCGAAAGAAAAGTATTGCATTGAATGTTCTGAAATTTCGAGGATATATTTGTGTATAAATTATGCATATTCAGTATGTGTTTTGTATGAAAATAGTCAATTTTCCAGCGACTTATGCGCCGTCTCCCGAGTCTCAAAAAAAAAAAAAAACTTCTCCAACTGCTGCAATGATTGCGGCCTTCAGATTGCCTAACATTAAAAAATAAAAAAATCCGTTATACTAGAAGATATTGCCTGTAAAATGACGCAGGATTGTGAAAAATAATTAAAAACCAACAAAATAGCGGAGTTTTGAAAAAAAACTTCCAAATTACGCTTAAAAATCTGATGGTGTTTTGCATGGCAAATTGACATTTTTTATCCAATCGAAAAACTGGAGGGTCATTTTATGACGAAACAAATACTAAATACGATCAAGTCGATCGGATGATCTGTATTCGAGATAGAAGTGCAGCAAATTTGAAAAAAGTCTTTTCGAGAAAAACGCGTTGAAAGATCTGACCGACCGTTTCTGACCGACGAGCAGCTGCTCTTTAGAAGGCTGTAGTTCAAAAACTATTTGAGATCCACATTTGAAATTTTAGTATGTTATTTTTGAAGGTATTGTAGACTATTGAAAAAATGCGAAAGAAAAATCGATTTTTTAAAAGTTTCACACTAGTGGTGCCGCTTAAGCGTTTCCAAGTAGGTTTTCACCGGTTTTTCAACGTGTGGCCCAGCGTTGTCATGCTGCAAAATCACTTTGTCGTGTCTCTGCCCGTATAGCGGTCGTTTTTTCCTTCAATGCTCAGCTCAAACGCATCAATTGTAGTCGATAGCGATCTCCCGTGATGGTTTCGTTCGGTTTGAGCAGCTCATAATAAACTACACCCAGCTGATACCACCAAATGCAGAGCAGAAACTTGGAACCATGGATATTCGGCTTTGTCGACGATATTGATGCATGGCCGGGCTTACCCCACGATTTTCTACGCTTAGGGTTATCCTAGTCTATCCATTTTTCATCGCCAGTCACGATACGATGCAAAAAAACCTTTCTGCCGTTGAAGTACCCGAGCAGAAATTTGTTCAGGGTGAAATCCGGACCGGATCAGGCTGCCACAATAGCAAATCCGGGCCGGATCAGGCAAATTTAGTCCGGCCCTGATCAGGGATGTAACGCTTTTGCAAATTCAGGTCCGGATCAGGCACCTTATCAGGCTCTGATCAGGCGCTTTATCAGGCCCGGATCAGGCACCTTACCAGGCTCGGATTAGGCACTATATCTGGCTCGGATCAAGCAACTTATCTGGCCCGGATCAGGTGCCTCATCCTGCCTGACACATGCGTGTCATCTGGCTCAATCATTTGATTAATTTTTTGTTTAAAAATAGATCAACATTTATTAAATTATTATCGCAGTTACACGTTATCAAGTTTACTAACGTTATTAAAAATATGAAACATATGAAAACATTTTTTTAAAGTTTAAGTTTTTATTTTACTTGACTTGATCGTTTAGTTTTTGTTCCGGTTTTGGCGATGACCGTCCCAATCTTTCCGGCCCAATCTGTCCGGCGCAAATCATGCGTGCCTGATCAGGGCGCCTTATTGATACCTGATAAGGCGTCTATCCGGCGCAAATCAGGCGTGCCTGATCAGGGCGCCTTATTGATCCCTGCTCAGGCCCCTGTCTGGCGCAAATCAGGCGTGCCTGATCAGGGCGCCTTATTGATCCCTGCTCAGGCCCCTGTCCGGCGCAAGTCATGCGTGCCTGATCAGGGCGCCTTATTGATACCTGATAAGGCTTCTATCCGGCGCAAATCAGGCGTGCCTGATCAGGGCGCCTTATTGATCCCTGCTCAGGCCCCTGTCTGGCACAAATCAGGCCTGCCTGATCAGGGCGCCTCATTGATCCCTGCTCAGGCCCCTGTCCGGCGCAAATCATGCGTGCCTGATCAGGGCGCCTTATTGATCCCTGATCCGGCCCTGATGGATCCTCAGGCAGCCTGATTAGATTTCTGCTCGGGTAGCGGTTCACACGTGAAAATACGCTATTCGACGTCCCTCGGCTTCAACACGTACGTCACCCAATGTCCTTGCTTTTGAATCATTCTAAATGCTTTTAAACGTCTCGAAACCGTTGTGTGATAAACTCCTAATGATTCTGCCGGTTCAGCTAGCGTCTGACGCGAGTCTTCATGAAGTAACGCCTTCAATTCTTCATCTTTAAACTTTTTCGTTGCGCCAGAGCGTTTTTTATCTTCAACATCAAAATCATTATTTATGAAGCGTCTGAACCAATCGCTGTTTGTTGTGTCAAGCTAGCTTATAATACTTATTTATACATACGTTATCATCTTAACCTACACGCACGCAATTCTGGTAACACCATCTGCTGGAAAACAGCGAGAACTTATTCAACGTCCCAATAGATGTTTTCGAATCCACGATAAATAAAATTCAGGCATTCAGTGTTAATCTAAACATTTAACAAGCGCTACGTGCCGATCTGTCCACAGCGTTCAATTACTAATAAATGAAGAATACGTCATAAATATGGCAATTGAGTTCACGATATCATTTAGGTTTATTTTGGCCATGATTTTACATGCATTTCTTTCGGTTGTCGTCGATGAAAATCCAGCAACCAGAAATTTTGCGGATTTACAAAAGTTTTCTCAAGATCCAGCCCTCGGTTGAGCTCTCACCACCTGATCGTCGGTAAACATACACACGCGTGTGTACGAAAACTCTCGAATTCTGGCATCCAGGTATCTCCGGAACCTGCAAAACTCGCCCTCGCATGCGTACAATTTTCAGGTCCGCGAAAACTCGTTTCTCAAACCGGCCTCTATAACATAACGAAACAAAAGTGAAAAAAAAAATAGTTCGCGGTACGATCTTATAATACATTTGTGAATTTGTACACGCGTATACCTGTATCGCGATTCCGAAGCAGTTGAGACCCGTAACGTACGAAAACCCTTTGGACTAACGAGCGTTTAGAGTCACTCGCGCGACGTTACTTTTCTTTTTTTTTTTTTACACGTTAAAAATGTACGAAACATCCAATTATATCTCTTCGCCAATAAATAACCTCTTTCCTCCAACAACAACAACGAAAAAGGGACTTCGAGCAATTATTTCCTCGAAAGCATCGTTTCTGTTCTTGCCATCTTTTTTCATTCCCCCGTTTTTTTTTTTGCAACTCTCGTTTCACGGTCGAGCTGATTCAATTTTGTGACACTAACGAAATGATAACGAAGAATTTATTGCTATTTGTTTTGCTTACTTGTTATACATGAATTATTTAATTTCCTCGGGTTTATCGGTAAATTCTTTTTTATGTGTTTTAGTTGTGATTTTGGAGCCCTAGGGGAACTTCATCGAGGTATTCACTGTAATTTATGTTTGATCATGTGGCCAATAAATATCCTAGAGTTTCTTCTATGTCCATTTAAAATATCAAGTATAAAACTCGATCGTGTGTTCGCGTTATCACCTCGAAATTCAAATTTCACTATTCACTACCCCCTTGAAACTTGAATTTTGTGAAACTTTTTATCATTCTCAATGCCCAATGACAGCACGATCATGACAATTTAGACACAAGGTTTTAAGTTTACTGAAAAATTTATATAGTTATCCACGAAGTGGTCACATCTTTATAATAATAATAGTTATTATTATCATTCACAATAATAACCATAATATAACAATAACTATTATAAATAATATTATATTATTATTTTATTAATATTATATTATAATATTATATTATAATTATTTTATTAATATTATATTATTATAATATTATTATTATATTATTATATTATATTATAATTATTTTATTAATATTATATTATTATTTTAACAATATACAATATTATATACCGACGGTGGTGGATGTGGGGTCGGGGTTCAGCTTCCGCGGTATTTCGAGTTAAGGCAGTAGTCTGCTTTACAGGCTTCAAAAAATCGATTTTTCGTTTTTGTCTTAAATCTATTCCAAAACTATCCAAGAATATGTGTTCAAAATTTTAGAGGCCAATTCGACATATTTTCGAAGCTAGATCAGTTTTAGTGGCCGAGCGTCGAGCAGGTGCGAATGCTCGGGCAGAACTTTACAGCCCGTTTTCTCGAGTTTTCATTTTCACAAGTTTTGGAAAACGGTGCCGGCGATAGTAAAAACAATATATGTCCGATCGAAAAAAACCAAAGTGATCTAGCTTCAGTATTGAATTATCTTCTATTTGAACTAAAAAAGTTGGACAAAAGTACTATTTAAATTACTTGTTTTGCAACTTAAAGTGAATTTTTTTTTTCAAAAAAGTGAATTTTTTTTTCAAACTTCGAAAAAATTTGGAATTTCGTCATTTCTTCGGTATTTTTTTAGTTCATATAGAAAAGGAACTTATAAAAACTAAAAAAAAATTTGGTTCCACTGTTTCAGATGCATCGCACGACCTCCATCACCGGCACCGATTTACGAGTGCACACTCCAGGCGCCCCAGAAAAATCGTTACAACTTTGGCAAATTTCAATAATTTGTAATAATAAAAATTGTTTTTTAAAGCTTGAATATAATATACTATCGTATCAAAATTTCGTTTACCGCAATCATTTCCTTCCCTTTCAAAAAAATTGTTGAAAAAACGCTTTTTTTTCGGCTCCTAAAGCAGACTACTGCCTTAAGCAGCATTGCGTGTGCAATACTTGGAGCGGTGACCGCTTGCCCGTGCACCGACTGGCGCGTCAACCAGTGAGGGGAAGGCCAATCCTTCTGATACTTTGGTGTAGATACTTGAGTAAAAGTATTGTGCACCAAAGAATCAGAAGAAGATGAGGCCGTCTATACCGGTACAGGTTTTCCACAGTTTCCTCGAACCCTCGGCAAATGCGGTATAGTATAGCGGTAATTATGCAGAAGTGGGACCCCACCCTAATTTTGGCGGGAAATTTTTTTTTTTTGCCATAAATTGCTTCAATTAGTCACCACTAATGATATTCAGCCTGCGGAGGCTGACATTTTTAATTATTTCCATAAGTTATGGGATTTGAAGTTCAAAGAAAAAGAAGTTTACATGCAGACAGCACAAGTTGTCTGTATGAAATGTCTGTATGACTGTATTTACCTGCTGTTGTACTGTACGTTTGTTTCGAATTTGAGATAAAAGCAGGAACCGTTGATTGGCTTGGTCATTCGTAAAGTTCGTGAGAATCGCTTTTGTGATTTAAGGTAAACACTTAAATTAGTAATAAAGCGAACATGGCTTGCGACGAATGTACCACGACACTTGTTGAAGCGATTGCTCTCTTTCAAAATCGCCATAAAACTTTAGAGGTCTTAAAAAATCACGGCATCACTGCTACGATAGTGAAGTGTCCTGAGTGCGGTGAATTAGCGACATTGAACGAAGACAATTTAATGTGGCGAAAAGGGTTCAATTGGGAAGGGTAATACGTAAAAACCCACAAGGGTTGGAACAATGGACAAATTAAAAATTAATAAAAATTCATAATATTATATAGTATTATTAATATATTGATTAATATTATATAATATTATATATAATAATAATATATATATTAATACAAATATAACAAATAATATAATTATAACTATATAATTATATTATTATATATAATTATAATATAATTTTATATTTGGAGGAGTAAGATGGAATAAGGTGGGCACGTAAAAAGGGGAAGCACCTCGTACGATGGAAGTAATAAAAAAATAAATAAAAATATAATTTTATAATTATACAATTTTATTTATATATTATTATTATATATTATATATTATAATTATATATATATATATAATTATAACTATATATAATATCATTATAATTATACCAACTAATAAATAAATAAGCATTATAACTATTATTATTATAATTATTAATTATAACAACAGGTTATAATAATTAATAATAATAGTAATTGGTATCATTATTAGTTACTAATTTTAATACCTTTAACTATTATTAATTAATAATGACTGTTATTATTATTATGATATGGCAGACACGTGGAAGCCATAAAAAAAAAAGTTTAAGGGTCATGGCTACCATTGGGTCAGTTTATTGTCAATGACGACGTTCTGGCCATAAACCATCGAGCTCTCATGTATACATTGAATGCTTTCGGATGGCATTTTCAGGTATCAAATGCCTCCCTTCTTTTTCTGCTTCGTCTTCTCGGTGTTTTTTTTCTCCTTCTTTCAACTTTTTCTTCGGTTTTTGTTTGGTCTATATATGTTGTCCCGTGAAGGCGTCTCTCGTCCCGAAAGAGAAAGATCACACACTTGTGTGGAGGCCTGCACATGAGTTTGCGTGCGTGTGTGTGTGCGTGTGTATATATATATATATATACATGTATAGAGCTATAAGAAAGGGAAAGAGAGCGAGTATATGCATATGTATATACGGTATCACCTTCTTCTTGAGGATAAGTCCCCGGGTGATCTATACAGTGTGGCTGGCATGGTAGGGGTATGACACGTGACCAATGACTTATATAAAGGTGGCGAGCCGGCAGGGGCCCTAACACAAGAAGTTCTCTCCTTACCAGGGGATACAGTGTCCGGTCCGAGAGATTAATTTTTTTTTTTTTAAATTCTATTATCTTAAGACAAGAAGCTTTTTCTTGTCTCACGAGTCACGAAAGTTAAAAGACTGCAGTTCGTCAAGAAACTACACTTAAATCTATATCGTTTATTTCCGATCTATATAATTAAACAACAACGAACAAACGTACAAAACGGAGCAATCGAGTTAATCATGAAGACGTACTTCGTAATTGCCGCCATCCTCGTCGCCGGTATGTAGATTGAAAACAAAAAAAAAAAAAAGAAACTACCCTTAACAAAAAACGCGTACGACGATTATTCGCAGCGATAATGAAAAAAAAAAAAACCAAAGAGAGAAAACTTATTCGCCGAATTTTTCCACTATTTGGAATTTTCGTTTTGTTCAATCTTTCTTGAAATTTACGTAAATAGTGCGACCATACAAGTGTGCCGTATAAAGTGTGTGATTTCGATAAAGGTATTTTGATTTTTACAATTCAGTCAAATATTTTCATTGAAAAAATGTGACTGACTTTTTTTTTGTTGTTGTTTAATGTTTCTCATGTTTCGTTTATGGAAATGGAGCGACGCAGTGTTAACTTTTTTTTTAAAATGATTTATTACTCGTATACTTTATTGCACGTAAACTCGTAGTTCTGAGTCTCACGATTTACCACATTTGTAAAAGTTTCGCTTTGCGGTATCCATTATTTTCACTGTCCGCTGTATAGATGTGTATATATATATATATATATATGAACACACTCGAACATGATTTACCACGCTCTACTTGCACGTTCTCACGGCCCAGAAAAACTTGGTCAGCCATCGAAAGCGATTTTATATCGAGCACGAATAAAATAAACAGGACTATGGAGTGCCACGTATATCTGAATCGTAACGATTGTGCGAATATATATATATATATATATATATATATATATATATATATATATATATTTATTTATGGTATCCTTAAAAGTCACTTTTTTTCTGACGAACGAATTCAAAACGACGCAACAATCCGAATCGGCAAATCGATCGTTTCGTCCAATCCGAAAAATCCACGTCCGAAATTCGACGCCATAAAAAAAAACTAACGTCCTTTATAAAACAGCTTCATAAAAAGTATTTTAAAAATATGTACGGACATATATCGATCCATTGAATAAGAAATATGTCAACCGGATGTTCTTTAACAAAGTTCTCTATTTCTTATGTCCCCGATGTAACGAGATGGAAAAAACGTCCCTAAAAAAGTGACAAGTGTCATTGAACGGAGTCTATGAATTAATGACTTTTAATAAATGAACGATCCCTAAGGAATAAAAATGACAATAAGTTATAGAAAAATGTTCTCATTGAGCACTCCCGCGACTCACATCGAGGATCAAAGAAAAAAAAAAAATGTACTGTACTGATTTTGGATGGTTGAAGATTCATGGATCGATGATCAATAAGTTAATCAGACTTTTTCTCTCATCGCGCATTCAATCCGAAGTTTTTTCAAAAAATTCACACCGATAAATATATTTATGTACAATTGAGAATTAGCTTGGGGCTTCATCGATCTCTTGGGACAGAACGTTCGAGCTGCCATAATGAAAAATGAAAGTATATTGGTTTGGGACTAATTGGGAGGGGATCAAATCTTTTTGAGAGCAAAATGGAGAGCTCTCTCTCTCTCTCTCTCTCTCTCTACTTCGCAGTCTGATTGAAGCAAGCATAACGCGCATCGTATGGTGACGCGCATTTCTGTGAGAACACGACTCGATTGGCTACGAGGTATCGAGTGAACGGGATGCTGTGTGGGGGCCTCCTTGCTGGAGTCTTCGCGGGGCCCAGCTATGTCGGCCAGCTGTATGGCGCGAGGCTTCTTGGCGGGGCCCTGTGCGCCGGGGCCGGAGTGAAAGTGTCGGGCGAAAGTCTTTGTACCCCTTACATAAGACGCTCATGGGCGCTCCCCCATATATATATATATATATATATATAAATATATATATATATATATGTATATATGGGGGGCACGTATACGCATATATACGTGCGTAATATTCGGGGAAATCATGCGGCCTCGCGTGCTCTCCGGTTTACGGTCATATGCCATCAAACGTAAAAAAAAATCCATAAATTTACATATGAAATATATATATATATAAAGGTATATGACACACGTATACCCATTTTTTCACACATATTGACCTAAGCTTTCACGTAAACACTTTTTTCGGCAACTTATCGAGATACGGATATATTCGTGTTTTATTGATTCAATTATTCATAAACGAAAATCGTGAAATTCGTAAAAAGGCCCATTAATAATGTATGTGATGGAGATGGGATGTGTGACTTAAGGCAGTAGTCTGCTTTAGGAGCCGAAAAAAAAGCGTTTTTTCAACAATTTTTTTGAAAGGGAAGGAAATGATTGCGGTAAACGAAATTTTGAGACGATAGTATATTATATTCAAGCTTTAAAAAACAATTTTTATTATTACAAATTATTGAAATTTGCCAAAGTTGTAACGATTTTTCTGGGGCGCCTGGAGTGTGCACTCGTAAATCGGTGCCGGTGATGGAGGTCGTGCGATGCATCTGAAACAGTGGAACAAAATTTTTTTTTAGTTTTTATAAGTTCCTTTTCTATATGAACTAAAAAAATACCGAAGAAATGACGAAATTCCAAATTTTTTCGAAGTTTGAAAAAAAAATTCACTTTTTTGAAAAAAAAAATTCACTTTAAGTTGCAAAACAAGTAATTTAAATAGTACTTTTGTCCAACTTTTTTAGTTCAAATAGAAGATAATTCAATACTGAAGCTAGATCACTTTGGTTTTTTTCGATCGGACATATATTGTTTTTACTATCGCCGGCACCGTTTTCCAAAACTTGTGAAAATGAAAACTCGAGAAAACGGCTGTAAAGTTCTGCCCGAGCATTCGCACTCTGCTCGACGCTCGGCCACTAAAACTGATCTAGCTTCGAAAATATGTCGAATTGGCCTCTAAAATTTTGAACACATATTCTTGGATAGTTTTGGAATAGATTTAAGACAAAAACGAAAAATCGATTTTTTGAAGCCTGTAAAGCAGACTACTGCCTTAAATGTATAGTGAGTTGTACGGGAATTATTTTCGACGGGATTCAATAGAGAAAAATAAATGAATTGGTTCGTAATAGATTTTCCAATGAAAAGAGGTAAGGGAGAGAGTGAGTGAGAG